>BLSH010234909.1:52428-62952 GCA_018402905.1 Glandirana rugosa | reverse complement strand
TATAGCTGGGAAGATACTGGAGAGTTTAATAAAAGACCACATAGATGAGTTCTTGTTGGATAAAAATATTTAAGCAACAGACAGCATGGATTCATGAAAGACAGAAGTTGTCAAACAAACCTGATTTCATTTTATGAGGAGGTAAGTAAAACCTTGGACAGAGGGGTGGCTGTGGACGTAGTATACTTGGATTTTGCAAAAGCGTTTGACACCGTTCCCCACACACGGATAATGTGTAAGGTAAAGTCTACAGGCTTGGAAAGATCAATTTGTAAATGGATAGAAAACTGGCTAAAAGACCGAATTCAGAGAGTAGTGGTTAATGATTCTTATTCTGAATGGTCTAAGGTTATCAGTGGTGTACCCCAAGGTTCAGTGTTGGGACCCTTACTTTTCAATACATTTATAAATGGTATGGGGTCTGGGATTAAAAGTACCATTTCAGTGTTTGCAGATGACACCAAGCTATGCAGTGGAATAACGTCCTTGCAGGATGTCTCCAACTTACAAGCAGACCTCAATGCACTGTCTAATTGGGCGACTGTGTGGCAAATGAGGTTTAATGTTGATAAATGTAAAGTTATGCACTTGGGGGCTAAGAATATGAATGCATCGTACATACTAGGGGGAGTACAACTGGGGGAATCCATAGTGGAGAAGGATCTGGGGGTTTTGGTAGATCATAAGCTTAATAATGGCATGCAATGCCAAGCTGCGGTTTCGTAAGGAAGCAAAATCCTTTCTTGTATTAAGAGAGTTATGGACTCCAGAGATAGAGACATTATTTTGCCCCTGTACAAATCATTAGTAATACCTCATCTGGAATATGCAGTTCAGTTTTGGGCACCAGTTCTCAAAAAGGATATCGGGAAACTGGAGAAAGTGCAGAGAAGGGCAAGCAAACTAATAAGAGGCATGGAGGAGCTCAGCTATGGGGAAAGATTAGAGGATCTGAATTTATTCTCTCTTGAGAAGAAGAGATTAAGGGGGTATATAATCAACATGTACAAGTATATAAGTGGTCCATATAGTGAACTTGGTGTTGAGTTATTTACTTTAAGGTCATCACAAAGGACAAGGGGGCACTCTTTACGTCTAGAGGAAAAAAGATTTCATCTACAAATACGGAAAGGTTTCTTCACAGTAAGAGCTGTAAAAATGTGGAATAGACTCCCTCCAGAGGTGGTTTTGCCCAGCACGGTTGATCGCTTTAAAAAATGCCTGGATTCTTTCCTTGATGTAAATAATATAACTGGGTACTAACATTTTTAGGTAAAGTTGATCCAGGGTGAATCCGATTGCTTCTCCGGGAATCAGGAAGGAATTTTTTCCCCCGTTATAGCAAATTGGATCACGCTTTGCTGGGGTTTTTTGCCTTCCTCTGGATCAATTGTGGGTGAAGAATTGTATATGGGATTATTTGGTTTTATATATATAATATATATATGTGTTTTTTTGTTTTTTTTTTGGTTGAACTAGATAGACTTGTGTCTTTTTTCTTTTACAATGAGTTTTATTGAAAAAAAACAGGCATAATCAAACATCAGAATGGAAATAGACATGACATTGCATAATGGAATAACAGACGTAGGCAGACATCTGAGATATTTGTTATCTGTAATGCAATCATAAAACATATGAATGGTGATAAAAAAAAAAAAAGACCCATTATAGTCAGCGAGCGGTCATGTAAAGAGGATGCCGACCATGAGACAATGGAGCTACTAAATAGCAGAGCTCTAGAGCAGCTTAACAGTATGCGCATTTGCGTCTTGGGCAACCATGAAAAAGAAAAGTGGCCTCTGTGGCCACTGTGGCCAGACTGTCCGACTTGTGTCTTTTTTCAATCTGAGTAACTATGTAACTATGTATATAGGTCCCTGATTCTCCCTGATATATCAAAAGGAGTATAAAAAAGGAAGCTTCTATAGTCAGAGCCATCCCTAGTAATAACTAGCAGAGCAGAGCTATACTAACTCAACATATACCACTGTTGATAAAAATGTTGAATTAAGGAAAACCTGAAAACATTTTTGAGACCATAGACTGATCTCTATCATAAATCCTGCCCTACAGTGGAACGCCTGATTCCCCGTGAGCTGCATGTACTCATGCTAACAGTTCTCATTATGTCGGTTTAATAATACCAACACCGTAAGAACGACATAAATCAATGTCAAAAGACAATCTCAGAGGCGCTTACCTTCAAGGGTATAATTCTGGAACTGATGTGGGCTTCGTCTGCATATGATGGCTGTGTGTGGACTGCCCCAGCAGACGCCGCCATTAAATAGAGCCGCGTGTGTGTTGTGACGCTGGGACACATCACGTCCCGTGTCAAATGAACGTGTGGGGTGGGGCTAACAAACGTCCCGCGTCACACGGATGCATGGGGCGGGGCTAACAAGCAAGCGGACCGCAGGCAGTGAGAGATGAAAGGGGAGGAGCTAACTCCTTAAACGAAAATACACATATAATTACTGGGCTAATACCTATCTAGTATTCGTACCAAGAGTCATCAGAATAACATTAGATTTGGGTGCCACTGAAGCCTTATATAGGCATTCATTGAGGGCATACCAATCCCAGGAGGCAACTATGCCACAAAAGGTCACTGATTGCTCAGGACCATAACCGACAGCCAGCAGGAGTCCCCGAGACAGGCGCGTGCGGCCTGCCCACCCCACAAAGGAATCCCTCAATAAGGGGGACAGTGGGGGAGGTGGGTCCCGCACTTCCATCTCACCGGCACAGCAAAGTGGCCGGGAACGGAGCCCGCACCCACGTGGGGCGCCAGGCCTGACCCAGAGGGGGCCTTTGTGCGCCGGGTGAGCCCATGGGGCACCACATCCCAATGGGCTGCACTGATTGAGGCAAGCCCGACCCTGAAGGAAAATGGTTGGAACAAGGACAAGGAAATCCAAACAAAAACCATATTTGAAACATACAAAAAGTCACCACTGTTGAAACAATAAATCAGCATGAAATTCTGTACCCCCATTGCCCCCAGATGGACCCAACAACAGACAGTAATTGTCTATGGAGGACCTGATAAGTGTTAACTAACCTGTACTGCAGCGCATAATTAGTGACCCATTTGTGTGCGGATATGCATATACTATTCCTTTTCACAACCTCCCAAGCTAAATCCTTCAAGGAAGGGATGAAAACGTAGCTGTGTGTTTAAGCCTGGGGGTGGTGGCCTCAAGTCTACTAATCCAGAGCATTTCACGCTAGAGAAGGAGCTTGTTCCAATCACCCCTGCGTGGATTAGGATGCACCAGATCTAGAATAATGAAGCTAAAGTTAGGACATCGGCCTTTATGGATAAACCTAACATGTCTACCAAGTGGGAAATCATTGTGGGCTGCATTCATCGTGGAGATGTGACGGTAGGCCCGTCGCCAAAACTCCAATTTCGTTTTGCCCACATAAAAGCTGCCGCATTGACATATAAGGAGATAAACTACCCCTGATGTCCTGCAATTTGCAAAATGTGCTGGTTTATAGGGATGACCATTTGGTAGGGTAATGTTGGGAGATGTATTCATATACATGCAATATGGACATCCTCCACATGTGAATGTCCCCTTGCGTTTACACGGGTCTCCACGAAATGAGCCTGTGAATTCACTAGTGACTAGTTGGTCCTTCAAAGATCTAGCTCGTCGGTATGTTATTGCTGGTGCTTGGGGTACACATTGGCGCAACACAGGATCCACCGATAGTAGATGCCAGTGTTTGCCAATGATTTGTCGAACTGCTCGATGTTGAATATTATATCGAGCGATTAGACGAATAGTTGGAGGTGATGTACTGCGCTGAGACGGAAAAAGCAATGCATGTCTGTCCTGGTCATACGCCCTCTTGACAGCTTTTTTCAGACACTTGTGAGAATACCCACATTGTAATAGTCTGAGTTTTAAAGCTTGTGCTTCCTTTGGGGAAAACTCCTTCTTTGAGCAGTTCCTCCGTAATCTTAAATATTGACTGTATGGGACGATTTCATTAATGCACGGGGGTGGGCACTAGACGCGTGTAAGATTGTATTGCCAGCCGTCGGTTTGCGGAATAAATTGCTTGACTGGCTGCCATCCGCATTCTTAATTGTTAAGTCTAAAAATGTTACCTGCGATTTGTCCCATGTCATTGTGAAGCATAGATTGAAGCTATTTTTATTCATTGCACCCATGAATGCCTCTAAGGTTTCCACAGGTCCCTCCCACAAAATTAAAATATCGTCAATGTAACGAAACCATGCTGAGATATGGCTGGTGAATGCTGTCAACGTGTCATCAGACAAAAGGGCTCTTTCCCATTCCCCCAGGTACAGGTTGGCGTATGAAGGGGCACAACACCTGCCTATTGCCACCCCCTGTAAAAATGTTATGCGTCAAAATTAATTCAAGAGAATCCACTATGAAATTGTGCAACTTAATGTCGTCTTTATGTGTCTGGGAAAGAATATGGCGAATGGCCGCAATTCCAAGGTAGTGGGGGATTTAGCAATAGAGTGCCTCTACATCCACCGCCACCAGGATTGCATTCGGTGCCAGGACAATTCCCTCCAGCTGTTGGAGTAAATGTATTGTGTCCTTCACATAAGAAGGCAGATTTTAGGACATGTGGTCTAAGATGCGCGTCTATAAATTTGCTAAGGTTTTCAGTGGCTGATTCATTGCCAGAGATGATGTCACTGGTTGTAGCTGCCAAAAAGGCTGCTAAATTGATGTTGCTCGAAATTTGAGGAAATTTGTCTGATTTCTTTTTGAAGGATGGTGTGGCTTTCTGCAAGGTCTGATTGGTTTCTTTAGTAACTAACTAATTAGGGGGTACCCTCACTTGGTTCCACTTATGTATATTTATTGGATGTTGGCACAAACGGGTAGAGATACCCGGGTGATCACATTTCAATTGTACAATTTATAATTTGGGTAGAAAATACCCCTCCACTGCCTAGATCACCCTACGCTATCTTCTTTGTTATTAAGCCAGTCAATTAAAATTGGACCTGTCTATAGGGGTTTGAATCTTTGGGTAGCAAATACCCCTGACCCCTTGGTTGGCTAATTCACTTTTGTAGTTCTATTTAGAATCTAACTAGGCTTCCCCGCTCATCATTGGTCATATCCACGGACATTGAAGGAATAGGCACAAACATATTGTTTGAGCTTTCACTAACATCATTATTTAACATCATGTTTCAAGGGAAGGAATGGGATTCTTTGATGAAAGACTTTCACAAAGAACATAGGTCAAAAGAAACACCGCAATCTGAATTAACTTCATTGTGTTTTCAATTGGGAAAATTAGTTGAGAAAAAGGCAGCTTATTTTTGGCATAAAGAAAGTTTTGCAAGATACATTCAGGAGGACATAAACCCATTTGGTTTACGCATCCAGGTCTTCCCTTTGCTGGAGGACATTGACGAGGTTTTCAAAAGCAAGTGGGAGAATGTCCTCCACATTTGCACAAAAAATATGATGCAACTCTTGATGGAGGAGTATCAAGAACGTATCATCCATATTGATAAAGAAATTTCCTCTATCTATAATATATTAGAACCTCTAAAAAATTTGTCTAACTTTAAAGAACAAGAAAATAAGATTAAGAATCGCTTAGATCGTATCACACATGAAATCCTAGCAACGAAAGAGAAAAAATTCTGGAGGGACAAACGTGCCTTCCAGGATAAAGCTTATCGTTAGCAACAACAGGGAAGTGGGCCGCACGGTCAACTTAATTTTAAGCTCAGTCAGTCACAGATGGAACAGGCCTCTTTATCATCACTTAACTCTTCATTTTCATCTTCTTCTTTCTCCCAAGGAAGGAAGCACAATAATAAGACTAAAAAAATGAAACATATACGTTCGGGAGAGGATCCGAATATAAGAAAAAAACGCAGTACTGAATCTACACCTATGCAACAATCGTCTATTCTGACGTCTTTTCGATCCTTGGGTAAAGGTAATGCACAGGGTCTCTTATCTGCATCAGTCTATTGTTTCAAATTCAGGTGGCGGTCTTCCACTTCTCACTCAACTTCTTCTATACCTTCTTTTTCCGTTCCTGCTCACGACATTTCACCAAACATGTAGCACCACAGACAAATGTCAAGACACATTTCACTTCTGATCAACTCAATATTGTCAATTTGTCCAGTCACAGTTTCACAGACGATGAACTTAATTTACTCACTCTAGGCCTGAACTTCTGCCCTGAGGCTGAACTCAATAAATTTGAGTTGATCAAGGCCCTACGTTTGTTTGCTAGAAAGGTCCTTCTTAGCAGCTACCACACCGGCGGCCCTTCGTCTAGGCCCCCCAGTGCAGTGCCTCCTGGGGAGGACCTCGATGAATTGTTGACTCTCATGGAAGAACATGATACTGACCTAATTGATATAATTGACCTAGAATCCCTCCTAGCAGAGCATATTACTAAAGAAACCAATCAGACCTTGCAGAAAGCCACACCATCCTTCAAAAAGAAATCAGACAAATTTCCTCAAATTTCAAGCAACATCAATTTAGCAGCCCTTTTGGCAGCTACAACCAGTGACATCAAAAAATTGAAGCTCACAAAAACTAACCTTGACGAGAATGATCGGGCAGCCCTTGAGAATCTAAAAAGCAGACATGAATTGACTATCAAGCCATCAGACAAAGGTGGCAACATCGTAATTATGTCTAATCAACAATATTGTTCCATGTGTTTGAATATTCTGCATAATGACACTTGGTACAAATCCATTTCTAAACATCTAATAGACAAATACTATGCAGAGTTTTTCAACCTAGTGGACGAAAGCATTCGCACAGTCAATTATTGATAAAGACACTTGGGAATACATACGTATCCCCTTTCCCAAAATTCCAACCTTCTATAGTGTGCCTAAAATTCATAAAAACAAAGAGGATCCTCCGGGGCACCCGATCATCACTGGCAATGAATCAGCCACTGAAAACCTTAGCAGATTTATAGACACACATCTTAGACCACATGTCCTAAATCTGCCTTCTTATGTGAAGGACACGATACATTTACTCCAACAGCTGGAGGGAATTGTCCTGGCACCGAATGCAATCCTGGTGGTGGTGGATTTAGAGGCACTCTATTGCTCCATCCCCCACCACCTTGAAATTGCGGCCATTCGCCATATTCTTTCCCAGACATATAAAGATGACATTAAGTTGCACAATTTCATAGTGGATTCTCTTGAATTCATTTTGACGCATAACAATTTTGATGGATCCTATTTCCTCCAGGTACAGGGGGTGGCAATAGGCAGGTGCTGTGCCCCTTCATACGCCAACCTGTACCTGGGGGAATGGGAAAGAGCCCTTTTGTCTGATGACACGTTGACAGCATTCACCAGTCATATCTCAGCATGGTTTCGATACATTGATGATATTTTAATTTTGTGGGAGGGACCTGTGGAAACCTTAGAGGCATTCATGGGTGCAATGAATAAAAATAGCTTCAATTTATGCTTCACACTGACATGGGACAAATTGCAGGTAACATTTTTAGACTTAACAATTATTAAGAATGCGGATGGCAGCCTGTCAAGCAATTTATTCCGCAAACCGACGGCGGGCAATACAATCTTACATGCGTCTAGTGCCCACCCCCGTGCATTAATGAAATCGTCCCATACAGTCAATATTTAAGATTAAGGAGGAACTGCTCAAAGAAGGAGTTTTTCCCAAAGGAAGCACAAGCTTTAAAACTCAGACTATTACAATGTGGGTATTCTCACAAGTGTCTGAAAAAAGCTTTCAAGAGGGCGTATGACCAGGACAGACATGCATTGTTTTTTCCGTCTCAGCACAGTACATCACCTCCAACTATTCGTCTAATCACTCGATATAATATTCAACATCAAGCAGTTCGACAAATCATTGGCAAACACTGGCATCTACTATTGGTGGATCCTGTGTTGCGCCAATGTGTACCCCAAGCACCAGCAATAACATACCGCCGAGCTAGATCTTTGAAGGACCAACTAGTCACTAGTGAATTCACGGGCACATTTCATGGAGACCCGTGTAAACGCAAGGGGACATTCAACTGTATAAGTTAGGTATGCAGTACACAGGGAGCCTTGTCGGGGCCTGCAGCTTACGCATACACTTGCAAATGTGTGTAACCAATCCCCTGCCTTTTAAACGCTACTGTTAGACAGGTGAATTCGATTGGGGGCAGACTGGTCAGTAAGTTGAGCTTGGATTTCTCTGTTTTTTGTCTGTATCAGCCTTTCCATAGCTCCTTGCTGCAATGGCCAGTTATAGGTGGGGGACAGTGACCTTCTTTTGTATTGTAACCACTTCAGGTAACACACTAGCACCGCAGCCGCCATTGGGCCACGGCTGGGTGTCTGGTCTGGTCCTGTACCTTTAAGGAAGGTTGGGCTCCTCCAGTCACCTGTCCTTCATCTATCCATTAAATTGTATGTGCTTCAACTGTAAAGGCTCTTATACAGAGTTAGGTCTGCAGTACACAGGGAGCCTTGTCGGGGCCTGCAGCTTACGCATACACTTGCAAATGTGTGCAACCAATCCCCTGCCTTTTAAACGCTACTGTTAGACAGGTGAATATGATTGGGGGCAGACTGGTCAGTAAGTTGAGCTTGGATTTCTCAGTTTTTTGTCTGTATCAGCCTTTCCATAGCTCCTTGCTGCAATGGCCAGTTATAGGTGGGGGACAGTGACCTTGTTTTGTATATGAATACATCTCCCAACATTACCCTACCAAATGGTCATCCCTATAAACCAGCACATTTTGCAAATTGCAGGACATCAGGGGTAGTTTATCTCCGTATATGTCAATGCGGCAGCTTTTATGTGGGCAAAACGAAATTGGAGTTTTGGCGACGGGCCTACCGTCACATCTCCACGATGAATGCAGCCCACATTGATTTCCCACTTGGTAGACATGTTAAGTTTACCCATAAAGGCCGATGTCCTAACTTTAGCTTCATGATTCTAGATCGGGTGCATCCTAATCCACGCGGGGGTGATTGTAACAAGCTCCTTCTCCAGCGCGAAACGCTCTGGATTAGTAGACTTGAGGCCACCACCCCCCAGGCTTAAACACACAGCTAAGTTTTCGTCCCTTCCTAGAAGGATTTAGCTTGGGAGGTTGTGAAAAGGAATAGTATATGCATATCCGCACACAAATGGGTCACTAATTATGCGCTGCAGTACAGGTTAGTTAACACTTATCAGGTCCTCCATAGACAATTACTGTCTGTTGTTGGGTCCATCTGGGGGCAATGGGGGTACAGAATTTCATGCTGATTTATTGTTTCAACAGTGGTGACTTTTTGTATGTTTCAAATATGGTTTTTGTTTGGATTTCCTTGTCCTTGTTCCAACCATTTTCCTCCAGGGTTGGGCTTGCCTCAATTGGTGCAGCCCATTGGGATGTGGTGCCCCATGGGCTCACCCGGCGCACAAAGGCCCCCTCTGGGTATTTGCCTTCCCGGTGGGGGCAGCAGCCGGTGAGATGGACGTGCGGGACCCGCCTCCCCCACTGTCCCCCTTATTGGGGGATTCCTTTGTGGGGTGGAAGGGTCATGCATGCCTGTCTCGGGGACTCCTGCTGGCTGTCAGTTATGGTCCGGAGCAATCAGTGACCTTTTGTGGCATACTTGCCTCCTGGGATTGGTATGCCCTCAATGAATGCCTATATAAGGCTTCAGTGGCACCCAAATCTAATGCTATTCTGATGACTCTTGGTACGAATACTAGATAGGTATTAGCCCAGTAATTATATGTGTATTTTAGTTTAAGGAGTTAACTCCTCCCCTTTCATCTCTCACTGCCTGACGTATATGATTTAGCGGTCCGCTTGCTTGTTAGCCCCGCCCCATGCATCCGTGTGACGCGGGACGTTTGTTATCCCCACTCCACATGTTCGTTTGACGCGAGACGTGATGCGTCCCAGCGTCACAGCACACACGCGGCTCTATTTAATGGCGGCGTGTGGACTGCCCCATATGCAGACGAAGCCCACATCAGTTCCAAAATAATACCCTTGAAGGTAAGCGCCTCTGAATATGTGATGTTCAGGGTTGTACTCCCTGACTACACATATATCCAGGAACTAAGAGGGACTATATAGTTTTCCTCATATTTTTTCCTTCGAAGATATCAGTCTCGGTAGGGATCATTATTGATCGTCTCGTCTCGATACGATTGAGTTGTATATGGTGACAACTATTTTTACAACTTAATTCCTTTTGGACTTTTGTAAAAACCCTGGTATCTGACTAGAGATAGTATTTAGGACGGGATGTCACGTTGCGGACTAAGGGGCACTCGACGTACATGAGTACGATTGTCAAGAGTAATACAACCAAATTATTATGGTTGTGACATTCCTGCTGTATTTAGTTACAGTTTTTTGTTAGAGTCTCCGCGAATGGAAGTTCCCATAATAAAACCTTGACTACACCCGAAGCAGACGTATACCCCGTCAGGTGTGCGGCGGTAATTTATCTCGGCGCACACACGACACTGC
>BLSH010234909.1:12825-25256 GCA_018402905.1 Glandirana rugosa | reverse complement strand
AGTATACAGTGACACAGGTGGGGCAGTTATGCAGCCAGTGACACAGGTGGGGCAGTTATGCAGCCAGTGACACAGGTGGGGGCAGTTTGCAGCCAGTGACACAGGTGGGGGCAGTTTGCAGCCAGTGACACAGGTGGGGCAGTTTGCAGCCAGTGACACAGGTGGGGGCAGTTATGCAGCCAGTGACACGGGGGGGGGCAGTTGTGCAGCCAGTGACACAGGTGGGGCAGTTTGCAGCCAGTGACACAGGTGGGGACAGTTTGCAGGCAGCAACACAGGTGGGGTACATTGCAGAGATCCCCCCCACACTTACCCCATCCAGCAGGCAGGATTGTTGCAGAGATTCGGCATACGGAGAGCGTGCTGAGTCTGCAGAGTTCGGCATACAGAGAGCGTGCTGTCCCCCCTCGTCGCTCGCCGGGCGGTAATGGTCTCTGTGGGAGCGGAAGTCACCTCCGCTGCCACAGTGACCCACCCCCGCATCCAATCACACTGAGCGGAGGCTCAGGGCAGCCAATCAAGCTATGCAGGGTGCGCCTGTTCAGCGCACCCGCATAGGCTTTAATGGCCGACCAATAGGCTCACTACTTGGCTGTCGTGACAGCCAAGGAGCCGAAAAAAAAAAAAAGAAAGTCAATGCACCGGCCCCCCCTGCAGGGGGGCGGGGCTGACTTTTTTTCTCTACTTCTTTAGCCGGTGGGTGAGGCGGCGCCAAAGCGCCTCTCATACACCAGCTGCCGCTGATCAGAGGTTCTCCGTTCTGACAGGTGATCGTTACGAGCGGACATCGAGTCAGCCCGACCCGCGGGCACGCCCGCGCAGCGTGCGCCGCCGCTGCCTGTGAGTGCACGCCAGGAGCGTGCACAAGCGAGGACGTCCATGGATGTCCACCGGGAAATTCAGATCCATGCTGTAGTCATCTTTTGGCTATAGCGCAGATCTGAACTGGTTAAAAAGAAAATAGACAAAGTTAGAAGTGATGACATGTGTCAGTGCAGGACTGTACGGTGACCCGAAAATGACTGTGAAATACAACACCAGGAGACCCCCTCCCCCCCCAAAAAAAACAACTTATTTTGAAGGCGCCCAAACACACCTAGCCATAGCATAGCACAGCACATGTGTGTTTTATTGTGTGCTACTGCTACATGTTAGAGCATGGGATTAGCATGCTCTAACATGTAGCAGTAGCACACATGTGCTGTGCTAACAGTGCTATGATGTCTAGGTGTGGTGAGAGGGGCCTTCAAAATGAATAGTACCAATTCCACTAAAAAAAATCATTATTCATCATGAGGATAATATGCCACAACATTAACAACTGCCTGTTAAACATACATGCATACAGGCAGGCTGAGAGGTTAGTTAGTGTCAGGACTCGGAGTTGCTGTGGTCACGGTCAGGTGCACTGGAATGTCACCAGCACAGCAGCAATAAAGCTCTTCTTCTTCTCACACTCCTCCGTCTCACAGACAGTCACAGAGCCTCCAACCGTGACGTCATGCCGCCGGGGCCGGCCAGTCTACTCCTCTGCAGAGGGTGGGGGGGAGGGAGAGACTGTGTCACTGGCAGTGGGAGATAAGAACAACACAAAGGGCTCTCATGGAACCCCCTGCCCGAATGGTCAGTTCTCCACCATCGATAAATGAATAGGTGGACAACACTAGTTGCTGTTCCAGCAGCGCTTACAGAGGGTGGTGCTTAGTACCCTACCCTAAAGTGCAAATGCCTATACAAATAAATAAATTCATAAACTTAAATTCTTGTGCAAAATAACACGTGATATTCCGTGTAAAACTACTTCAATGAAAATGTGCAATACGCCTTTAAATTATATATATATAACATCATATACCATCTTATAACATCTTATAAACTGAAAACCATTTTTTGCAAAGTATAAAAAGTGCTTGTGCCCATAAAACTTTACACAAAGTCTGTGTTAAAAGTGCTGGTGCAATCCAGTGATAATTTAATTCAAGATGACTTCTTAACTTCTTTAGAACAATAAAGTGCCCGTGCCGTGCTGGGTGCTTAGTAAAATAAATGGCTGAGGGTACTAGACCCTGCTTACCAGATCCCTTTAGGGATACGCACTTTAGGTCTACAATCCGACCTATGGATACAGTGTCGTCTGCTTCCTTGGTCTCCGTCACCGTACCATTTGTAAATAAATGAAAGGAAATCTCATCGTGTACCTCTCTTTTCAATATAGGTTTATTAGCCACTTTTCCACAGTACAATCTCCAAAAAGACACACTGTAATCGTTCCGTGACTACCGCCGCTGAATGCTACTGATCACTTCAGCTTCCGCTTGCGTGTCACAAGAATGTGGCCTTCTGCACCTTGCGTTTCGTCACTTCCTGTGACGTCTTCAGAGGTGGGGCCCAAGGTGCATGCCATAGACTTATATACGTACATCATTTGTCATGATTCATTTCACATGTGTCTGCTAATGGGAGGTTGCCCTTCCCGCTACTGCAGTTTCCGGCCATCTAATTTAAAACTCCAAAACTTTATTAAAATGATAAAAACTTTACTCCATAATTGTTGTATCTAAGACTATAAAAAATAGATTTGTGAATATATTCCGATGGGGCGAGTTCATGTATTGGGACTAAATACTCAGTTAAAATAAATGTATTGAGGAATTAATATTGAAATTGGGAGAAGTATTAGAAAAAAGTATTAGAAAATTACAAAAAAAATGTAAAAAATGGAAAAATTAAAGATTGAAAAAAATGAAATGAAAAAAATGAAAAAATAAAAAAATTAATAAAATAAATAAAAATAAAAGATCAAAAATAAAATAAAAAATATAAAATAAAATAAAAAAATAAAAATAAAAAATATATAAAAAATAAAATATAAAATATAAAAAGTTCTCCATCATCCACTCCATGGCATTGTCATGTCTCCACCTCGGCACCTCCCTAGTGCAGGCAGGGAGCAAATTAGAGAGCTCAATAGGCGGGCCAGGTCGTCGTATTCGCCTGTCCTAATGAGCTCCATTGACCACAATAGGGACCTGCCAATGAACAAATAAGCGTGGAGAAACGATTTCTCCATGCTTTTCAGTGACAGGTGTATTAACTTTTAGGACGCACGGCCTGTTGCTAGGCAGATTAGAAAAAAAAAATCAAGATTATACCTTTTTTTTCCTAATCTACCTAGCAACAGCAGAGAGAGAGAGGTCAAATACTGATGAAAACCACACAATTTTTTTTTTCTGCAAACTGATTTTTTTATTTTTTCTGCAAACTGGTGATTTTTTTTTTTTCTGCAAACTGGTGATTTTTTTTTTTACTGCAAACTGGTGGTGGGGCGTTGCCCCAGGAGCCCCAATGGACGAGCCTCCACTGTTGCAATCGTTGCAATACGCATACATGTCATCCAGCAGTCGTTGCAATTTAGCACTGAGGTCATTTTAAATCATTGCAAAGACGCACATAGGTCATCTCGCAATCATTGCAAGTACACTTCAGGCTGCAATCGTGGCAAATATGCACTCAGGGCATCTGGCAATTGCAGCACACGCACAGGCTATCTTGCATCAATTTCAGGTACGCTCACTTAATCATGATGCTTCAGTTGTGTTCACAGATCTTGGTATGGTTCTAAGCGTTAGTACTACATGTTATGTTTCCATTTCCATAGTGGCTTCAGTTCTACAAGGACCGCTTCATTAATTATTTAATTCAATTTACCTCAGCGCAGGTAGGTTGGTTATTTAGCCAGTTTTATTCACTGTTATGGTACATAGTTGTCAAGATTTGGTTTATGTTCAGTAGAGGTGGTCACTTGCATTAACATGGGGATGGGGCAATCACTAACAGATTGAGACGAACGTTTATAATTGATTTGTTCCGCTACAAATCTCCTCACCTGTTAAGTTTACGTTGGGGGATTTGTGATTCATAGTTACATATCTAGGCCTGAAACGTCTTCAGGTCATCTAGGTCTGAGTTTTCGTTTTTAATTTGCCTGTCGCGCCTCAGGTTCACTTGGCCTAGTTCAATAGGGGAGAAGGACATGTCAGTTCACTATATAAGTCGTAAGATTTGGGCAGTTATGAGGGCTAGAGGGTCATGTTCTTACATAAGCAGCAGGGTCCCCGGTTTAAATCATAGGTTATGGCGTTAAACCACTGTGGCACTTGTCTATCATGATTATATACATAATGGGTTGAGAAGTTTCGTTTTTAATTGGCTTGTACAGTGGCAAGTCTCCTCACCTGTTGTTCATATGTCTTCAGCACGAGGTTCGTTAAAAAAAAAAAAAAAAATGATTGTCGTATGGGTATATTCCTTGGGCTAGGGAGTTTTGGGGTTAGTAGTGGGTGCATACGTATTATGACCATACGGTTTGTTTGAATACTTAGGTCATGTCTCAAGCGGCGGATATTGAGGATTCCGCTTCTATTCCACCTTCACCTGCTAGGGGTTCTGAACACGGCAGCACGCCTTCGCTGAGAACATGGACATTCCCCAGACTCATGGCGGAGTTGAACCGCAGGGGAATTGCTTTTCCAGCCTCAGCTCGCAAAGCAGAACTGTTCAGATTACTTTTCCCTTTAGTACCTAGTTCCAATGCAGAGCAGGTGACCTTATCGATGGTAGCATCATCACTGTCACAGATACATTCAACATTGGATTTACTGGCAACTTCTTGTCAAGAATTACGGGCTAGGGTAGAAGCTTTGGAAAGCCGGCCAGGTCCAGCCCCTGAGGTTCCAGTCATCCTGGGGACATTAGCAGATACAGGGACTCCCGTGGTTCCGGGACCTGGGTCGATAGCTTTAGGTAATAGTATTGGTATTCCATCTGTTACACCAGCTCCTTTTAATCCGGTGAACATTAGGAAGGACATTTTAGATGCCAAGGATGTCAATTTGGCTTCATTGCTGATAGCTGCCCATGACGTTACTGACAACAAGTCATACACTTGTGGTGACGTATCAGTGATAGTCAAGTCTAGAGATCATAGGCTGAATAGGAAGCTGTCCATTCCTGAATTCGTTTTGGCCTTTAGTATATATAGGGATATAATCTGTTCAGTTAACCCCTCAAGGAGGAGGAACTGGATCTATATCTTTATCTTGTGGTAGAACTAGGTCAGAAATACGGGGAAACAGCGTTTTATGACTATCATAGGTCATTCTCCACTAAATCTGCTGCCATTTTTTCTCAGCATCAATTGTTAACAGTTTGGAGCAAGATAGATACTGAACTATTTTGTAGGCATTTTGCGGGATTAAAAGCTCCAGTGTGTGCTACATGTCAATCCTCAACACACACTACATATTGGTGCCCTAATACGGAACCACCTGCACTACCAGGCGTATCTAGGCCTTCTTCAAGTTCACGTCCGGTTCCATCTCAGTCGGGCGCATGCGACAAGTTGGGTTGGCCGATTCAGTTCCTAGGCAAGTCCCAGATTTGGAATAATTTTAATTTTGGGGTTTGCAATTACAGCCAGTGCAGGTTGTTGCATGTTTGTGCTGGTTGTTTCAGGGCGCACCCAAAATTGGCCTGTTCATTAAGGAATAAAAATGCTTGACTAAGCCGAGTGGACGTGTCATATTTGCAGAATTTTCTGACCTCTCATCCTATACCTACGTTAAGGGATTTTTTGGTGGAAGGTTTTTTAAGGGGTTTTCACACAGGTATCGTGGCCTTACCAAAGGACACTTTTGAATGTCAGAACCTCAGGTCAGCTGAGGCGGACATGGAGGCGGTAGACATCCTGCTGAAAGTGGAGCTGGAGAAAGGTTTTTTGATAGGGCCATTTGAAAAACCCCCTTTTCAGTTCTGGAGGGTGAATCCGTTAGGTTTGGTGAAAGGGAAATTTTCTGGCAAATTACGTTTGATTTTTGATTTGTCAGCCCCGCACGGTTGTCCGGTCCCAAGCTTGAATCCACTGATTCCTTTAGAAGAGTTCTCACTGAAATACTCGTCAGTGGACCAAGCAATTCAAAGCATTATCAAGATGGGTAAGGGGGCCTGGCTGTTAAAAGCTGACATAGCGGACGCTTTTAAGTTGTTGCCGATATTACCATCGCTCTGGCAGTGGCATGGTATCAGATGGAGGGGTTTATACTAATTCTTTACCAAATTGACTTTTGGTTCCAAAAGTAGTCCTTGGCTTTTTGATACATTCGCTCAAAGTCTCAGCTGGATTCTCACTCACGAAGCTCAATGTCAGGACGTGATTCATTATCTGGACGATTTTCTCCTTATTGAAGAAGCAAGTCAGGCGGCCATAGACTTAGATAAGTTAATGCCAGTTTTTGCAGCACTAAACATACCCCTGGCTAGAAATAAGATGGAAGGCCCAGGAACATCCATCACTTTTTTAGGTATTGTCCTGGATTCTCAGGCCAGAGCAGCAGGAACCTTTCCCTCTAGCAGTATGTGATGATTTTAGAACAATAATCTGTCCCTCACAGCACCAGCAGGAACTTCTCCCTATAGCAGTAGGAGATGATTTTAGAATAATAATCTGTCCCTCACAGGAGCAGCAGGAACCTCTCCCTATAGCAGTAGGAGATGATTTTAGAACAATAATCTGTCCCTCACAGCACCAGCAGGAACTTCTCCCTATAGCAGTAGGAGATGATTTTAGAATAATAATCTGTCCCTCACAGCACCAGCAGGAACCTCTCCCTCTAGCAGTATGTGATGATTTTAGAATCTTGCTTAGATTGCGACGGACAAACTGGAGAGAATTAGAGAATGGATACATGGTTTCATGATATTTCAGGCAAGTTCTAGAGTTGAGTTACAATCTTTACTCGGCATGCTGAATTTTGCCATGAGGGTTATTCCTCAATGAAGATCCTTCATTTCTTGGTTGTTGGCCTTGCTACCGGCTGCCCCGGTAGCCGATTCCCCAATCAAGTTGGATGCGATGGCTCTATCCAATTTACGGATGTGGGAGGAGTTCCTGAGGAATTGGAATGGTATAGCAATGTTCTTCCCCTCAGGTCTGGTCAGATGCAGCGGCCTACAAAGGCTATGCAGCAATTTTTGGCCCTCATTGGATAGCGGGGCCTTGGGCGGACGAGATTCTGGATGTCCCAAGGTTTGCGGAAACTTCAGCCTTGTTTGAAGTGTATCCTATTGTGGCGGCAGCACAGGTTTGGGGTCATTACTGGGTCTGGCAGACGGTAATTTTTTTCACAGACAATCAGGCAGTTTCAGAGATAGTAAACAATGGCAGATCCAGATCCTTGCTGATCATGTCTTTTATATGTAGATTGACATGGTTGTCCCTTCAGTTTCATTTCCATATTCAGTGTAGGTTTGTTAATGGTGCTGACAATTCAGCGGCCGATACGCTATCCAGGTTTAACTATCCATTATTCTTCCGGCAGGTCCCCTGTGCAACACCATCCCCGCAATTCACAGCTCTTCGGATGGACTAGACATCCATTTGGTAGAAGCAGCCCATTTGATAAACCAGTCGCTTTCGGTTAACAACCGCAAAGACTATGACACGGCTTGGAGAACTTTCCAGGCGTTCCAGCCAAAATATCCTGGTGCAGATAGTCGGGACATTAGGTTCCTACTCACTTTCAGTACCTTTTGTCATTCTCCACTTAACTTGTCCTACATTACCATCAAAACTTATTTGGCCGGTGTGCAGTATTTCTTGTCCTTACAGGATCCTAACAGACCATCCATTTTCACTGCCCATCCTATCAAAGCCATTTTGAAAGGAATTCAGAAAAAGAACCCGCCCGTCAGGGCTAGCAGACTGCCTATTACAGGCCAGATATTCCGAGGTATGTCAGACATGCTTACGGGATCTCCTTTTGGGCACTTTCAGAGTTTGGTACTCAAAGCTGCCATATATATCTAGCCTTTTACGGTTTCCTCAGGCCAAGTGAATTTACTCGGTCCAGTACCAATTCTTTTTTCCTCAGAATAAATCAGTTAGTGAGGCACTCAGATTATTTTCAACTGCACCTGACCATATGCAAAACGCAGCAGATGGGATCAGGGACGGACATCCAATTCTTCAAAACAGGGAATGCTTGGTGCCCAGTCAGTACCTTAGATCAACTCATGACTATACTACAAGACAAACCCAAAGATAGTCCACTATTGCCATTCCCTATTGATACTTTGTCAATATCAGTGTTTGTTAACTATTTTCGGACGCTGTTATCTAACCTGGGGTTATATCCTAAAGCTTATTCAGGGCATTCGTTCAGGATTGGCGCTGCCTCTGCGGCTTCACGGCAAGGGGTACCAGATCATGTCATTAAAAGGCTAGGGAGATGGAGTTCATCTTGTTTCAATAGTTATATCCCGGATCCCAAACTGGAGATGACTCGGGCTTTCATGCATTTGGTGGATTAATATGACATGTTGGAACAATAAATATGTTAAGCTATTTCATCCTACTGTGGTTATTTTTTGCCCACTTTTAGGCATACCGACCACGTGATTACGGCACACTTCAAATCACTTGCTCATCCAGGTATTTGCTATCTCCTTCATACGTATCTCATTAGACTCTGAGCACAAATGAGAAGGCTGACCAGAGGTCAGCCTGAGTTTGTGGGAGGAGTCGGGTGGCATTTAAGCCAGCCCCTCTCTCCTCCTTGGACGGCGCTGGGATCTCGTGCCCCACCCACCCTCCCCTCTTTATATACATTTCTTTATCAGGTTACTATCTTGGGTATGCCCACTTTTAGGCATAACGACCACGTGATTACGGCACACTTCAAATCACTTGCTCATCCAGGTATTTGCTATCTCTTTCATACGTATCTCATTAGACTCTGAGCACAAATATATGATAAACCACTTGGAGTGAGGGTTTAACAAGATTTCCACTAGTTACTAATGCAAGAGGTTAATAAACACTGCCACTAGCCACTAAAAATACAGCAATGACCAGAAGCAGTGTTAATGTACCCCTTGCATTACTGGCAACGATAATTAAACCCATCCTTTCCCTCAAGAGGCTGATATAAACCAAATGTATAACTTTATAACTTTCAAACAAATAAAATGACAACATATAAAATTGTAGTATATTAGTCATGGTGACACCCCCTATTGTAAGTGTTGTTTTATTTCTTGAGGGGGTGTTACCATCACTAATGTATTGCAATTTTATATTTTCCCAAAAAGAGAGGGAGAGAGATCCTGCAGCCGCTACAGTTCCCTACTACAAAATCCCTTGTGTCCTGCACACCTTTCTCAGTTTTTATTTAATACAAAACACAAGGGGTTTTATTAGGAAGTGTATGTACATATCCTGGGAACTGCTAATAAACAGAGTATCCTATGGGGGGTCTGGGGAATAAAGTATCTGCTACAGGGCACTAGTGGGCTATGGTAGGAGCTGTGGGATTGGTAGTAAGTGCTGGATACCAGGACAGTGAGCTCCAGTAGGGACAGTGCAGTCAGCTCTCAGTGAGGACAGGGATGAATAATACAAGTAGTGTAGAAGCTGATATGCGCAGGAAAGACTTCCCTGTAAGGGGGCCCTGCACTCTCTTTGCAATATTCTGGTTGGGTTCAAAGCTGACTGGTTACCATGTGTGGGTTAACTTGGCTCCTAACTTGCACTCTGTACACTGCACCTGTTGCTGGAACTTATAGTTCTTCAGAGCTACCTGAAAGCTGAATTAATCCCCACTGTGACCAATCAATGTGTGACACACATCACACGCATCCACACACATCACATCCACACATCACAAGTATCCATCACATACACAGCTTCTACAACTCACTAACTAGACATAAAGGGAAAAGAAATAGGAGAGGGGGAGAGACAGGGGGAAAGAGGAGGGAGGGAGAAAGAGATGCATCAGAAAATAACAAGCAAATAAAGAGAGGAGCCCTTGCAATAAATCTCTTCCTGTGCACATTCTTTACATTACCTTCATGTAAATCAATGCCTCTCCTGCTCAGTTCTACTCCTTCTTCGTCCCCTCCCCAGTCCCCACGGCAGCTCGGCTCCTTCTCCCGGCTCCAGCATCGCACCAGTATTCTGATCTGCTCAAACAAATTTGGCGGCTTGAGAAGGAGGGTTACAGCAGCGCCCATTGGTTCAGTAACCGGCAGGAGGCGGATCAGCTCCTGCTGTTAACTCTGTCTTGTCCTGTGGCCGGCCAGCAGCTGTTCCTATAGTTTGAGGCTGCTGGTTACTTAGTGCTGCTTCTACAGTCAGTGACAGGGATAGGAGGGGGGAGGCTGCAGGGCCCCCCTATGCACATGGAGTCACTGGGTAGCGACTAGCAAGGGCTGCAGTGACAGTGTAAAGCTGGAGAAGAGGAAGAGCACAGCACACCTCCCGTCTCTCTTCTCTTCTCTCCTGCCCGACTGCCGAGCACCCTATTTTAGCATGGGGGGGCACAGGGGAGGGCCCAGAACAAAATTGGGGGGGTCATGGCCCTAGGCAGCCCCACCCTCCGGACGCCACTGCCTCCGCCTCTTTTTCCTCTCCCACCCTCCCAATGAATGCTGTCTATTTCTGGAGTGGGTCTTGGACCTACGTCTATCCTTTCTGTTCTTACTTCGTCCTCTAGACACCTTCAGGTTGAACACCTTTCTCCCAGTCAGCAAGATTTTCCCTTTCTCCCAGTCAGCAAGATTTTATCTGAATCTCTGTTGTTTGGTGGTCCTTAAGAGTTTTTGTACTTTTTCTATCTCTTACTTCAACAGATCGTTTTGTTTTCAAAGTCTGGCTCTCCTTTAAGGAGTTCTAAGTTCCTTCTAAGTTCCAGTTCTACCTGGATGTTCTCTAATTGTGCCTTTGCTCATCCATTATCAGTTGCATAACTGACAGTCCATGTTCAGTACACTTCACCTTACACTTTTCCAAAAATCTTGGGTTGTGTAAGTGTTCAGCAGGCAGTACCCTTTCACGTAATCCTCTCGGGATTACACCAAACTTAATATGGGATGAGATGTCTCATTTCCTGTTAAGGTATTTGACTGTTCACTTTTTATGATGTTTGAAGAATTTCTTAATTTGATCATTTCCTGTCCCCCCTACGTCCTCCTCTTTTGAAAAGGCTGCTTGGATGTCTTTATCAAAGTCATCCCCTATTCTATAGGCCATTGGGATGCGGATAAGAGGGCGAAAGAGGGAGGGGGAAGAAGTGGGAGGAAAACGACTAAAAAGGAGGAGGGAGAGTAGGTTTTAGAGGACAGTGAACGCAGAGTAGGACGTAAGTTTCTACAGTATGTGGTTTGTTGTACCAGTTTGGATCACATCCAAGGAACCAACAGCATTTAAAATCTACCCAGGTGTTGGATAAGTGAGAATATCCAGCTGTGAATACATTAAATATATAAGCAACAGAAGTATGGTTGTGACAGAAAAATGGTCGTAGAGGTCTAAATGCCCTAAATTAAAGGATCAAACCAGAACAAAAATGCAAAAGTCACGTTCTCACTGGGGTATAGACACCGCAGCATTTGTGAAAGATGGTGCATTGCTCCCAAATTTTTTGCTGTCTCGCCTAGTATTGGTAACCCAAAAAGCATATCACAAAAAAGGGGAAAGATTGGGGGGTACAGAGACCCCTCAATAAAGCGGTTACATAAAGGACCATGCAGTTTGAACAGGGAACATGGTATAAAAGTTTAAAGTTTATTGCACATAGAAAATGTCATCAAAATCACAAAAATTGAAAGCTGGATAATAGTATACCCACCACCAACACCTCGGCTATAGTTTAAAAAAGACAATGTTGTCTAGTGTACATCAGCTGCACCATGCCTCACATCCCATGCATACTACAATCACAGTATAACTCTGACGATATCTCCATGCCTTTAGTGGAATGACAGGTCCATAAGGAAATTCCATGAAGTTCAAGACAGCAAGTCTAATAAAGTGCAGTGGACCTCGGTCTATTTAGTAAGACTAAGGCCCTCCAACAAGGTAGTTTTGTGAATGAATACTGACGCCACTGTGGAGAACTACAGGCTGTGTAGCTGTTTGACTATTATATCATTGACACACACGGACCATCATTGTATTGCACTATTGTCACGTACGCGGTGGACGAGTCTGACTTATGCAGGAGATCACCTCTCTTGCGGCCCTGGTTCGAGAACCCCTGGTAGTGCAGACAGGGAGTTCAGCAGCACAAGGGGACATGAGGGTTGGACTGGGTCACTTGGTGGTATGTGAAGGTCCACTGAAGCTCGTGCCAAGCAGAAGAATGGTGGTGCAATCCGGGTCGGTAACAGGCTGGCGCTGCGGTACAGATGGAGCAGGCAGGCGGGTAGTCAGGTACAAGCAAGGTCGGCAACATGCAGGCAGCAGAGGTACAAAAGGATCAGGCAAAAGAGTAGTTGTAGTCAGGGCAGGCAGAAAGCAACAAAGTCCAAGTAACAACGAAAGACGGACGGGACTGATGTTGATGAGAAAACGGACTAGGAAAACATGGAGA
>BLSH010234886.1:2057745-2073833 GCA_018402905.1 Glandirana rugosa | reverse complement strand
GACAATGATCCAAAACATAAAGCAAAATCTACAATGGAATGGTTCACAAATAAACATATCCAGGTGTTAGAATGGCTAAGTCAAAGTCCAGACCTGAATCCAATCGAGAATCTGTGGAAAGAACTGAAAACTGCTGTTCACAAACGCTCTCCATCCAACCTCACTGAGCTCGAGCTGTTTTGCAAGGAGGAATGGGCAAAAATTTCAGTCTCTCGATGTGCAAAACTGATAGAGACATACCCCAAGCGACTTACAGCTGTAATCGCAGCAAAAGGTGGCGCTACAAAGTATTAACTTAAGGGGGCTGAATAATTTTACACGCCCAATTTTTCAGTTTTTTATTTGTTAAAAAAGTTTGAAATATCCAATAAATTTCGTTCCACTTCATGATTGTGTCCAACTTGTTGATTCTTCACAAAAAATTACAGTTTTATATCTTTATGTTTGAAGCCTGAAATGTGGCAAAAGGTCACAAAGTTCAAGGGGGCCGAATACTTTTGCAAGGCACTGTATACATATTTTTTAGCAAAAAATAAAACGACGGTCATTGTAATATTTTTTGTTAAACAGTATTTGCGTAACGGTCTTTCAAATGCAATTTTTTTGGAAAAAATATATTTTTTGAATTAAAAAATAAGAAAACAGTAAAGCTAGCCAATTTGTTTGTATATTGTGAAAGAGGAGAAAAAGTAACCAAACATGTTACGGTTGAAAATTGCACACACTTGTGGAATGGCGACAAACTACGGTAATTAAAAATCTCCATAGGTAACGCTTTCAAAATTTTTAATGGTCTTATTGCTAGAATTATTGCTCACACTCTAATGACCATGGCAATACCTCACATGTGTAATTTGAACACCGTTTTCATATGCGGGCACAACTTACGTATGCGTTTTCTTTGCTGCACAAGCTCGCGGGGACGGGGGCACTTAATTTTTTTTTTTTTAATTTATTTTATTTTATTTTTTTAGCAATGTTCCCTTAAAAAAAAATCTGATCACTCTTATTGCTGTCACAAGGAACGTAAACATCCCTTGTGACAGTAATATGTGGTGACAGGTACTCTTTATGGAGTTATCGGGGGTCTAAAAGACCCCTAATCCCTCCTTTGCACTTCAAAGTATTCAGATCATCAAAAATGGTGATTCTGAATGCTGCCATTTTTTTTAAATCAGCACCATTGGCCGCCGAATAAATCAGAAGCGACATTGTGACGTTGCTTCCGGAAATACGCAAAGGAGACCTGATCGGAGCCGATTGCGGTTTCTATCGGGACTCCACACAGCCGGCGGATATGCCGGATGGATGCTCCGGTGTCCCGGGGAATAAAGGTGGAAGGATGTCCCCTCTTGCTGCCTGGGATAATGGCCTAGCGGCTCCAGAGCCGGATCAGCTGTTATCACCAGCATAGGCGTGCGCAGGGGGTGTGCCAGGTGTGCCCAGTCACACCCTAATTATCCCCGGAAATACATGCCAACTGTTCCTGCTTTGCTGAGATAGTGCCTCATTTTAGGTCATCCCACAGCAGTCATGTCCGAGTTATGCCCCAGGAAACCCTGTGAGCAGAGCACTCTGTGCTATGGTCGGCACACTGTGTTGCCTGGGACCTCCCCACTCGCCCTACATCATGCAATAAAATACTGTACAGCTTGGGGAGTGGGTGGAGCATCTTCTTAACAGACACAGGCTCCTGAAAGAAGCAGTGAAATCCCAGCCATGATACCTTGTGGGAGGGTTCAAATGTGTGTGTGTGTGTGTGTGTATGTATGTATGTATGTATACGTTCAAAAATGCATTCAACTGCATCTGGGGTAAATGAGCCCTTATGCCCCTCTCACAGTGTGGCCATAACCACTATTTGCTGAAGCGTGCCGCATAATTTTTCACTAGTGGGTATCCAGGGGAGCACTAGGTCTTTCACCATTCTATTATTACTACTGTCCAGTTCTGAAGAAGCATTATAACAATCAGGTATACTAAATGCATTAGACAGCTTTGTTTCCTAATTTGCGTATGCACGCGCGGGAGCCGGAAGGAACGGCACCCATGGCCGTTCCTTCAGAGCGCATGCACCGGTGATGTCACTGGCTGCATGTAATGTAACACGTTTAGCAGATATTTACACTACCTATAGGTAAGTCTTATTACAGGCTTACCTATAGGTAAATGTCAGCAGAGGAAGTTTACTTCCTCGTTAATACATGTTAACCACTTCAGCCCCGGAAGGATTTCACACTTTAGGACCAGAGCCCTTTTTGCGATTCGGCACTGCGTCGCTTTAACTGAAAATTGCGCGGTCATGCGACGTTGTACCCAAACGAAATTTGTGTCCTTTTTTTCCCACAAATAGAGCTTTCTTTTGGTGGTATTTGATCACCGATGTGTCATTTCTGATCACCGCTATAAACAAAAGAAGAGCGACAATTTTGCAAAAAAACCCACATTTCTTACTTTTTGCTAAAATACAAATCCAAAAAAAAAATATAAAAAAACATTTTTTTTCATCAGTTTTGGCCAATTTATATTCTTCCTCATATTTGTGATTAAAAAAATTGCAATCGGCGTTTATTGATTGGTTTGCGCAAAATTGGTCGCATTTACGGATGATGAGAATTCATTTCTGGGGTTTTTATTTTTTTTATTTTTTTACTAGTAATGGCGGCGATCTGCGATTTTTAGCGGTACTGCGATATTAGGGCGGACATGTCGGAACATTTTGACACTTTTTTGGGACCATTGGCATTTATACAGCGATCAGTGCTATAAAAATGCACTGATTACTGTGTAAATGTCATTGGCAGTGAAGGGGTTAACCTGGAGGGGGCGCTCTAAGGGTTAACTGTGTTCCCTGGGCGTGTTCTTACTGTAAGGGGGCTGCCCTAACAGGGGAAGGGAAGTGATCACAGCTTCCATGTAAAGGAAGGCTGTGATCACAGTCCTTCCCCCCCCCCCCCTCACAGAATGGAGGTCTGTGTTTACTTACACAGACCTCCGTTCTTTCACTCCAGGGGGGGCATCGCGGGTGGCCGGCGGAGATCGAATCCGCCGCACCCGCTCCCTGGCCCTCCCCGGACACAGTGAGCGCGCGGGCGCGCCTCCGGCAGCGCGCGCTCACTGTGCGCGATCTGGCAGCCGCCGTCATATGACGGCATTTTGCCTTACAGAGTCAATCTGTCGCCGTCAATTGCCGACCAACGGTCGGCAAGCGGTTAAAAAATCATGTGCGTTTGAGCTTTGGTGTGCACACCCTGCCACAACCCCACATTACACAGACCACAGAGATCTAATACACAGAAAAAGATTGGCTAAACCACACTAGTGCTTTTTTTTTTGTTTCCCATAATTTTTCTTTGCATTAGCAAAATAACAATGCAGTAAGTAGGAGGCATGGGATAAAAAACTCAGTGCAGCATAAAACATAGAAACATAGAAAACTGACGGCAGAAAAAGACTGAGTAGTCATCGAGACTGCCCCTTTTTATTTATTTTGTTTTTTATTTTATTTTTTTTTATAATTTTTTTTTTACATTAACCTTGTTGTCTGACTATAGATGTATGTTTATCCCAAGCATGTTGGAAGCCATTTACTGTTGACTGTCTCACAACTAGAGCTGAGCGAACACCTGGATGTTCTGGAGGTTCGGCCGAACTTCACGAAAACGTTCGGGTTCGGTAGCGAACGTTACCCGAACTTGACCCCGAACCCCATTGAAGGCGTTTTGCCTTACAGAGCCACTCTGTCGCCGTCAATTGCTGACCAACGGTCGGCAAGCGGTTAAAAAAACATGTGCGTTTGAGCTTTGGTGTGCACACCCTAATGCAATAGGCTGCGCACACCTATGATCACCAGATAGCTGACCGTCCGCTCTAAAAAATGGCAGCCTGCAGGCTATACCCCGATGCATCCACTTCTCCCAACCGCCATTTATATACGGCAAATCATGTGAAGTGGCTAGGGCAGTGTTTACCCACAAGGAGATGCATTGGTGTTCCAAGCATTCCCATGCAGGCAGTTCTATTCATGTCAATTGAAACGTAGTGGCTGTGCAGACACACACTTTGCTTTTAGGGACATGCACCCACATGGATGTCAAATTGGAAACAGTGACTGTGTCTGTGCAGAAGTTGCATCCCAACTGACATGAATAGGACTGCCTTTATGGGGATGCATGGAACACCTGTACATCTCCATGTGGTTACACACAGCCCTTGCTTGCGCATACACTGTAGTACGCCTGTATGAAGAAGGCCTTGTTCTAAAGTGGGCTTCCAGACTCCAGATAATTTTCTGAAATGATAAAGAGGGACACCGTCTAGCCCACAATATGTAGGCAAAGTGCACATCCCTGCCACAACCCCACATTACACAGACCACAGAGATCTAATACACAGAAAAAGATTGGCTAAACCACACTAGTGCTTTTTTTTTGTTTCCCATAATTTTTCTTTGCATTAGCAAAATAACAATGCAGTAAGTAGGAGGCATGGGATAAAAAGCTCAGTGCAGCATAAAACATAGAACCATAGAAAAGTGACAGCAGAAAAAGACTGAGTAGTCACCGAGTCTGCCCCTTTTTATTTATTTATTTTTTTATTTTTTTTTTTTTAATAATTTTTTTTTGATTTTTTTATTTATTTTTTTTTTTTACATTAACCTTGTTGTCTGACTATAGATTTATGTTTATCCCAAGCATGTTTGAAGCCATTTACTGTTGACTGTCTCACAACTAGAGTTGAGCGAACACCTGGATGTTCGGGTTCGGCAGGTTCGGCCGAACTTCATGAAAATGTTCGGGTTCATTAGCGTCTTGGAAAGTGCTAGAGGGCTGCAAAAGGAAGAAAAATGGGAGAAGTTATTAGATCTGCAATCTGTCCCTCAAAGCAGTAGTAATCTCTACCTAGTCCAGTATCAGATCGTTCTGTAATCAGATCGTTCTTAAATGCAGGATGAGAGATCGTTCTGTAATCAGATCGTACTGTAATGCAGTATGAGATGATATTAGATTTGCAATTTGTCCCTCAAAGCAGTAGTAGTAATCTCTATCTAGTTATTAGATCTGCAATCTGTCCCTCACAGCAGTAGTAGTAATCTCTACCTAGTTATTAGATCTTCAATCTGTCCCTCATAATCTGTCCCTCAGCGCCGGCAGCATCCTCTCCCTACACTAACCTGAGAGCATGTGACATGCAGCACTGTGACTCCAGCCTCATATAGAGGCTGGGTCACATGATGCACTGGCCAATCACAGCCATGCCATAGTAGGCATGGCTGTGATGGCTTCTAGGGAAAACCAGTGAAATGCTTGTTGATTGGCTGCCCTGAAGCTATTCAACATGCATGATAAAATACCAGAACCCAGAACCCGAACCCGGACTTTTTCTCAAACGCTCGGGTTCGGGACACGGACACCCAAAAGTTCGGTACGGACCCGAACTTAACAGTTCGGGTTCGCTCAACTCTACTCACAACCTCTGTTGGTAGTTTATTCCAATCATCAACCACCCTTTCAGTAAAATAATACTTTCTAAGATTAGTTTTGAACTTCCCTCCAGTTAGTTTGAGGCCATGTCCCCGTGTTCTTGATTTTGGTTTCATATTAAAAAGACTGCCCTCCTGAACCTTATTCACCCACTTGATGTATTTAAAGGTTTCAATCATGTCTCCCCCCTCCCTTCTTTCCTCCAGACTGTACATATTAAGTTCCTGAAGTCGCTCTTTTAGTAATAAAATAGTATGTTTATTATAGAGATGTACACATCAGAACAAAAAGAGGGACAACAGAGGCTACATGAAGGACAAAGGGATTAGGTCCCAAAATAGGGACAGTACCTCCAAATGAGGTACAACTGGGAACTATGTAAACAACCCATTTTGGGGTCAGTATGTATGGATAGGGCTCCTATCCCAATCAATATGGGAACATTGTGCCCTACAAGGGGCAGAAACCTTGTTACTCGTTCACAGGGATGAAGGAGAGCTTGTTTCAAAGTGTTTTTATGGCTTGTTTACCACTCAGCCATTAGGGTCACAAAACTGCTAAGTGCTGCCTAAATAAGAAAAGTATGTTTTAACCACTTAGAGACCGCCCGCTGTGGGAAGGGCACAAAAAAATATACCTGTATATTGTTTCATGTACGAGATACCTTGGGTTCCGCTGCACAGAGGGGAAGCCAATCTGCGATCGCTCCACAGAGAGCCAGAATGAGGATCTGCCTATGTAAACAAGGCAGATTCCCGTTCTGACTGAGAAGTACACGGAGATCATCTGTTTCTAGTAATTAGTAAACGATGATCTATGCATTCTTCCTGTCAGTCCATCCCCCACACAGTAAGAAAACACTTGCAGGGAACACATTTAACCCCTTGATCGCCCCTGGTGTTAACCCCTTCCCTGCCAATGTCATTTATACCGTGATCAGTGCATTTTTTTAGCACTGATCACTGTATTGGGGTCACTGGTCCCCAAAAAGTGTCCCTTGGGATCAGATTTGTCCACTCCAATGTTGCAGTTCCGCTAAAAATCGCTGATCGCCGCCAATACCAGTAAAAACAATTTTAAAAAGTTTGGGTCCATACCAAACTTTTGGGTGTCTGGAACCCGGACCCGAACCTGGACTTTTCAAAAAAAGTCCGGGTTCGGGTCCGGAGTTCTGGTAATTTTACTAAAAGTTCTGAAAATTACTGTAAAAAAGTCCTGGAAAGTCCTAGAGGTCTGCAAAAGGAAGGACATGGGGGTAAGGGTGGGACAAGTTCCCTACAAAGAAATGGGGACAGGAAAATAACTTTAAATATTTAAAAAAAATAAAAACATAAAAAAAATCAAAAATGGAGGTGGATGTGGACCATCTTCAAACTGTGTGTGAAAAGTATTAATTAACGGTAGAAGCCATATCACTGTTCTAAAACCATCTTCAAACTGTGTGAAAAAAGTATAAATTAGCCGGGAGAACCCATATCACTGTTCTACAATCATCTGGAAACTGTGTGTTAAACTTAAACTAAAACCAGGAGAACCCATATCACTGTTGTAAAATCATCTGGAAACTGTGTGTTAAACTTAAACTAAAACCGGGAGTACCCATATCACTGTTCTACAATCATCTGGAAACTGTGTGTTAAACTTAAGCTAAAACCGGGAGAACCCATATCACTGTTGTAAAATTATCTGGAAACTGTGTGTTAAACTTAAACTAAAACCGGGAGAACCCATATCACTGTTCTAAAATCATCTGGAAACTGTGTGTTACACTTAAACTAAAACCGGGAGAACCCATATCACTGTTCTACAATCATCTGGAAACTGTGTGTGAAACTATAGCAGAGCGAAGCCATATCCCTGTTCTAAAATCATCTAAAAACTGTGTGTGAAAATATAGCAGAGAGAAGAACATGGATATGGCTTCGCTCTGCTATAGTTTCACACACAGTTTTTAGATGATTTTAGAACAGTGATATGGGTTCTCCCGGTTTTAGTTTAAGTTTAACACACAGTTTTCCAAAAAATATTTAAAGTTATTTCCCTGTCCCCATTTCTTTGTAGGGCACTTGCCCCACCCTTACCCCCATTTTCCTTCCTTTTGCAGACCTCTAGGACTTTCCAGGACTTTTTTACAGCCATTTTTTGTGCCTAAAAGTTCGGGTCCCCATTGATTTCAATGGGGTTCGGGGTCCGGGGCAAACTTCTAGAAGTTCGCTCAACTCTAGTAGTGAGTGTACAGCTTGTATAACAGTGTAAATTTGCTGTCCCCTCAAAATAACTCAACACACAGCTATTAATGTCTAAACCGCTGGCAACAAAAGTGAAAATGTCTGAATTGGGCTCAATTAGCCATTTTCCCTCACCGCTGACTCGTTAGTGTTACAAGATCTCAGGTGTGAATGGGGAGCAGGTGTGTTCAATTTGGTGTTACTGCTCTCACTCTCTCACACTGCTCACTGAAAGTTCAACATGGTACCTCATGGCAAAGAACTCTCTGAGGATCTGAAAAAAAGAATTGTTGCTCCACATAGATGGCCTATGCTATAAGAAGATTGCCAAGACCTTGAAATTGAGCTTCAGCATGGCGGTCAACACCATACAGCAGTTTAACAGGACAGGCCCCACTCAGAACAGGCCTCGCCATGATCGACTAAAGAAGTTGAGTGCACGTGCTCAGCGTCATATCCAGAGGTTGTCTTTGTGAAATAGGCGTATGAGTGCTGCCAGCATTGCTGCAGAGGTTGAAGGGGTGGGGGGTCAGCCTTTCAGTGCTCAGACCATACGCCACACACTGCCGCAAATTGGTCTGCATGGCTGTCGTCCCAGAAGGAAGCCTCTTCTAAAGATGATGCACAAGAAAGCCCACAAACAGTTTGCTGAAGACAAGCAGACTAAGGACATGGATTACTGGAACCATGTCCCGTGGTCTGATGAGACCATGATAAACTTATTTAATTCAGATGGTGTCAAGCGTGTGTGTCAGCAACCAGGCAAGGAGTACAAAGACAAGTGTGTCTTGCTTACAGTCAAGCATGGTGGTGGGAATGTCATGGTCTGGGGCTGCATGAGTGCTGCCAGCACTGGGGAGCTACAGTTCATTGAGGGAACCATGAAAATGCCAACATGTACTGTGACATACCGAAACAGAGCATGATCCCCTCCCTTCGGAAACTGGGCCGCAGGGCAGTATTCCAACATGATAACAACCCCAAACACACATTCAAGATGACCACTGCCTTGCTAAAGAAGCTGAAGGTAAAGATGATGAACTGGCCAAGCATGTCTCCAGACCTAAATCCTATTGAGCTTCTGTGTGGAATCCTCAAATTGAAGGTGGAGGAGCGTAAGGTTTTTAACATCCACCAGCTCCGTGATGTCGTCATGGAGAAGTGGAAGAGGACTCCAGTGACAACCTGTGAAGCTCTGGTGAACTCCATGCCCAAGAGGGTTAAGGCAGAGCTGAAAAATAATGGTGGCCACACAAAATATTGACACTTTGGGCCCAATTTGGACATTTTCACTTAAGGCTGTACACTCACTACTTTACATTGTAGCAAAGTGTCATTTCTTCAGTGTTGTCACATGAAAAGATAATAATAAAATATTTATAAAAATGTGAAGGGTGTTCTCACTTTTATGAGATACTGTATATCGGTCTAAACTGATGAATACATTTGTTTTCTTATATATTTTTTTGGATATGTATTATAGCAGAAAGTAAAAAATATATATATTTTTTCAAAATTGTTAGTCTTTTCTTGTTTATCCACTTGCCAACCAGCTGACATAAGGCTGGCTCACCTGCTCGTATCACCTCAGGTGTACGGCGGGCGTGGTAGCACGTATTTTGGGTGCGCCCATGCGGTGACTGGCTAGCGGGGGGAGCCAATCAGCCAGTAAGGCTGACTCGATGTCCACTGGCCACGCGCGATCGTTCCTCTGCAGTGACAGAACCAGGATCTGCGAGTGTAAACAAGCAGATCTCCGTTCTGACAGGGGAGGTGAGAGTGATTGTCTGTGTTAGGGAACAATGATCTCTCTCCTCCCCTAGTGAGCCCATCCCACATACAGTTAGAAACACATACCAGGGAACGCATTTAACCCTTTGATCGCCCCCTAGTGTTAACCCCTTCCCTGCCAGTGAGATTTAAACAGTAATCAGTGGCTATTTTTAGCTCTGATTGCTGTATAAATGCCAATGGTCCCAAAAAAGTGTCAAAAGTGTCTGATCTGTCCTCCGCAATATCTCAGTCCCATTACAAATCATAGGTCACCACCATTACTAGTAAAAGAAAAAAAAAATGATAATAAAAACGCCATACATCTAATCCCATAGTTTGTAGCTGCTATAACTTTTGTGCAAACCGATTAATAAAGGCTTATTGAGATTTTTTTAAACCAAAAATATGTAGAAGAATACATATCGGACTAAACTGAGGAAGAAATGTGTTGTTTTTTTTTTATATTTATTATAGCAAAAAGTAAAAAATTTAGGTTTTTTTTTCTAAACTGTCTAAACTTTTTTTGTTTGTAGTGCACAAAATAAAAGCTGCAGAGGTAATCAAATACCACCAAAAGAAAGCTCTATTTGTTGGGAAAAAAGGACATAAACTTTGTTTGGGTACAACATCTCAAGACTGCGCAATTGCCAAATAAAGTGACACAGTGCCGTATCACAAAAAGTGCTCTGATCAGGAAGGGGCAAATCCTTATGGGGATGAAGTGGTTAAAGCGCAAAAAATGAAAACTGCAGAGGCGATCAAATACCACCAAAAGAAAGCTCTATTTGTGGGAAAAAATTACATCAATTTTGTTTGGGTACAGCTGACCTGGTCATTAAGGGGGGTAAATCCTTCCGAGACTGAAGTGGTTAACCACTTGCCGACAGCCTCATGTAGAAAGACGGTAGCAAAGTGGCACGATCCACGCATGCATGAGTAGCGGGCATGCCCGTGCCAACCACGTGCTCCGTGAGCGGGGCCGCAGGTCGGGCAAACTCGATGTCCGCCAGCGACCCGCGATTGCCTGTGAGAGAGCCAGAATGGGGAACTGTGATGGGCACTGTGATGGCACTGTGTACGAGGTGTGGCACTGTGATGGGCACTGTTGGCACTGTGATGGCACTGAATTTCAGCATTAGGGTGGACTTCCACTTTAAGTATTCGATTTGACTGATTCAAAATTTATCGATTTGAACATTTCAAATTGAAAAAAATGGTGAATTCAAAGAAAATTAGAAAAAGTCATAATACGAATTCCGAATACAAATTTCTTCATCATGCACATGTGTGCCAAGCATCATATATACTGTAGGAGCAGTGTTTATACTGCTTCTATACACTCACCGCCCACTTTATTAGGTACACCTTGCTAGTACCGGGTTGGACCCCCTTTTGCCTTCAGGATTGCCCTAATTCTTCCTGGCATAGATTCAAGATGGAAGGCGTTGGAAGCATTCCTCAGAGATTTCGGTCCATAGTGACATGATAGCATCACACAGTTGCTGCAGATTTGTTTGCTGCACTTCTATGATATGAATCCCCTGTTCCACCACATCACAAAGGTGCTCTATTGGATTGAGATCTGGTGACTGTGGAGGCCATTGGAGTACAGTGACCTCATTGTCATATTCAAGAAACCAGTGGTGAGATGATTTGAGCTTTGTGACATGGTGCATTATCCTGCTGGAAGAAGCCACCAGAAGATGGGCACACTGTAGTCATAAAGGGATGGACATGGTCAGCAACAATACTCAGTTAGGCCATGGTGTTTAAATGATGATCAATTGGTACTAAGGGCCCAAAGTGTGCCAATAAAATATCCCCCACACCATTACACCACCACCACCAGCCTTAACTGTTGATACAAGGCAGGATGGATCCAGGCTTTCATTTTTTTATGCCAAATTCTGATCCTACCATCTAAAAATTGCAGCTGAAATTGAGACTCATCAGACCAGACAACGTTTTTCCAATCTTCTATTGTCCAAATTTGGGTAGCTTGTGTGAATTATAGCCTCAGTTTCCTGTTCTTAGCTGACAGGAGTGGCACCTGGTGTGGTCTTCTGCTGCTGTAGCCCATCTGCTTCAAGGTTCGATGTGTTGTGCATTTAGAGATGATATTCTGCATACCTTGGTTGTATTGAATACTTATTTGAGTTACTGTTACCTTGCTATCATTTTGAACTAGTCTGCCTATTCTCCTCTGACCTTTGACATCAACAAGGCAGTTTTGTCCACACAACTCCGCTCACTGGATATTTTCTCTTTTTCGGACCATTCTCTATAAACCCTAGAAATGGTTGTGCATGAAATCCCAGTAGATCAGCCGTTTTTGAAATACTCAGACCATCCCATCTGGCACCAACAACTATGCCACAATCAAAGTCACTTAAATCCCCTTTCGTCCCCATTCTGTTGCTCAGTTTGTACTTCAGCAAGTCGTCTTCACCCTGTGTAGATGCCTAAATGCATTGAGTTGCTGCCATGTGATTGGCTAATTAGCAATTTGTGTTACCAAGCAATTGAACAGGGGTACCTAATAAAGTGGCTAGTGTGTTTATATGAACGCTTCCCACTGTCAATGGTTCCTAAGGAAGCAGCAGGTGTATTGTTCAGGTGGGAAATATAAGCTTGGGTATACCTTCTTCCTGGCCATAAGTCTGCCTGCTTGGATTAAGGGTCTGGTATGGATTTTTAGGGGGAACACAAACATTTCTTTTTTGTTTTTTTTTGTGTGAGGGTCCCCTTAAAATCCTTATCAGAGCTTATGGGTCTGGCATGGATTTCCTAGGGGGACCTCACACATCTTTTTATTTTACATGGGGTCCCCCTCAAAATCCACACCAGAGGCCGTTTCTTCACGGCGCATGTGCCCAATGATGTGGGCACATCACAGTACACTGCATATCACCTAAACCGTACAGGTTTGGGAGATATGCAGGGAACCTACGAGTAAGCTTTATTATAGGCTTACCTGTAGGTTAAAGTGGTTGTCATGAGTTGACAAGCACTTTAAGTGTTTTAGCTCAGTTCCCGGGCTTTTGGTCCACTTGTGCTATAAAAAGGGGATTGGCTGAGGTCCGAGGCTGCCACCAGTTGCTGGAGTGGGAACAGGAGTGCGGTAACTGTGAATTTGTTTGCTGCTAAATTAACCGGGAATCGCGTAGGACATCCCAGCCATGGACAATGCCACAATGGACTCTCACCTCATGGAGGTATGCCTGGGTCACTATGTTATCCTAGTTAGGACTGGGAACAGGATGTTTTTCATGTTGAACTATATGCCACATCAAGTTCAGTAAAGTTATATTAACCTTTATGAGCCTGGTCTGAAGTTATTCAAAGGGGCACATGTTGGTTCTGGCATATTTCAATAACAAGGGTCTGTAATGTAATATGGGGTATGAAGTAACACCATTACAAAAGGTTAACTTGGCAAGATAAGAAAATGAGCGTAGCTGATATGGGTTATCAAGTGGAGAAAGAAGCTACAAGCAACCAGTCGTTAGGCATGGTACTGGTAATGTGATTGGTCCTTTGGTAGCGAGGTGGGCCAATGGCTGGCTCCCTCCCTAGCTGTCGGTATCCAATAGCAACTGGATCTTAACCTGCTTTATGGAGATCTATGGCCTGGTCACAAGGTAAGGGAAGGGAAGAGGCCCACGCTAGGTGCTCGGCGGGACCCCATTCTGTTGGAGTGAGGTAAGAGAGGTACGCTGGAATGGTGGATTGGGTGCAGGCTCAGCACATCCTTCCTAATGCAAACATAGTAGTTACAGTGTGTAATGACACGGGACAAGTCACTTTTCACTTGGGTTATCAAGTGGAGAAAGAAACTACAAACAATCAGTCGTTAGGCATGGTACTGGTAATGTGGTTGGTCCTTTGGTAGCGAGGTGGGCCAATGTCTGGCTCCCTCCCTAGCTGTCGGTATCCAATAGCAACTGGATCTGAACCTGCTTTATAAAGATCTATGGCCTGGTCACAAGGTAAGGGAAGGGAAGAGGCCCACGCTAGGTGCTCGGCAGGACCCCATTCTGTTGGAGTGACGTAACAGAGGTATGCTGGACTGGTGGATTGGGTGCAGGCTCAGCACATCCCTCCTAATGCAAACATAGTAGTTACAGTGTGTAGTGACATGGGACAAGTCACTTTTCAGAGGAACTCTACACATTACTACTGCACATAATGAAGACTCATCTCTGAGTTGAGGAACTGCCTTAATATTTGATTATTCACATGATCGCAGTCTCCACCTGGTCCCAGGCATTGAGAAGCGCGCTCCACTTGAGAGGTATCCCCACGTGCATGGGTGCAGATGACCCCACCCACAAATGTGATATCCCACAAGGTCATAAACTGTAGGTGTGATGATCAGCTACCCACAAACATTTTGCCATGTAATGTAAGTAGATTTTATCTAAAAATATGTTTAGTTACATACCTAACTAATGAAGAGTATGGTGACAAAGCCACTACATCCCCTTCACTTTCTGAAATAAACTCAGCCAACCTTCTCACAAACCTGGAAACTCCCTTCACCTCTATTAACCAGAAAATGCACTTTACCTGTGTCAACAAGAAAACTCAGTTCACCTCATCCAGAAAGGAAATTCATTTCACCGTGTAATGTTGCGAAACATAAACATTAGCTAAAACTCCTCTGACCTCTTCTCTACATTTATGTATGATGTAATTAAAAGGCTTGGCACTAAGCCAAAGACATTACATGATAGTTGTAATATGCATGTTAAAGATTGTCTTTCCCTGAGCAATATATGCATTGACAATAAATTCATATTACTGCTCATGCAGCAAGCAGACACCCTACCCTAATCCACACCTAATATTAGAACAAAAGAGATAATTTAAGAATTAAAGAATATTTACCTTGAATGTTTCCTTTGCATTAATATTTGCTCTCATCTGAAGGTATCAATACCACCCAATAGACACTTCACTAAAGTGAACCTGTTATTTGCAGCACATTTTCCTTTAACTCCATGTAGTGAAATGTATGTATTGTATCTTATGTATGTAAATGTATTAAAACAGCATTAATTCTTTAGTCCCTTTCTCTGTAGCTTCAGCTGCACTGAACAGTGAATGAACAGAAGACTCTATAGGGAGTCTCCTTCTCATTCACAAACTGAAGCATAGTAAACACAGTTTATTATGATTCAGGTATGAATGAGCACAGCAAGTGATCGGTACCAATCACTCACTGTGTTCATTCACAAAAGGAAGGGGCTGGTAAATATGTCATATTTACCGGCCCCTTCCTCTGCTCTCAATCCTGAAGATCCCCCACCCTGTGTCCTCGCAGCAGCCAGCGAGAGAGGAGTAGAGGGAAGCCAGTAGCGCTGCAGGCGGGGAGTGTAGCACACAGGGAGGCTCGGGCAGCAAGGGGATTGAATCTTGGACAGAGAGGGTGATCGGATGTGGGCAGAAGAAGTGGTGATCGGTGTGACAGGGGCAATTATAAGAATCAATACTGTTGTGTGTCTCTCCCTGCAGTAGCTAAAAGCTGTCAGAATGGAGAGGAGGAGAAGTTGGCTTTTAGTTGCTGCAGAGATAGACACACAAGGGAATTGATAGTCATAATTGCCCCCCACCACATGAATCACCCCCTCTCCTGCCCACATCTGATTTTCATGCTGCCCGGGTCCCCTGGAATCAGTGGCTCCCGAGGTGATTATGGTGTGCCCAGGCACACCCGGCACACCCCACACACATTCCTATGACAGTGCTACACAATGCATACATTTTACTGAACCATTTGACAATGTAAGTCTATGAGCCAGCTGACTAATTGAAGAAATGTACTTCCTATTTTGCTGATATAACCGGCAATATGGTCCAGGAAACAAATATATTCAAAGGCACCTTTACAAATGTCTCAGGAAGCAGGCACCAGATGCCAGCTTTAGTTTTTCTGTATCACAAAATATTTAATTGGTTCAACAGCTTTAGAACATAAGAGTAATAATATTTTGGGAAAGATGACACCCTGCATTGGCTATCCGGATCTTGGTATATTAACAATTGATCGATTTGTATCATTAAAGCTCAAGGTGACCTAACTTCTAAATTTCATATTCTCAGCAAATTATTCAATTTTTAACAATGTTTATCATGTAACTTTATACAACATACTTATGAATGTTTAGGCTCTTGAATTATGCACTTTAAAGGGAGGGATAGTAAAAATTCTGCCCATATGAAATTGATAACCACTTTAGTTCTCACATCTGAACATATCCTATATCCCAAGGAATTTTTACATCTCTGCTATGGCTTTACTGATTTGGCAACTTTGTCATTACTTAAAGTGGTTGTAACTAGAGTTGAGCGAACCGGGACTGTAAAGTTTGGGTCCGTACCGAACTTTGGGGTGTCCGGGACAGTATCATATCACTGTTCTGCAAACATCTGCAAACTGTGTGTGAAACTATAGCAGAGCGAAACCATATCCCTGTTCTTCTCTATGCTGTAGTTTCACACACAGTTTCCAGATGTGACAAGACGTTTGTAGACCTTTGACACACACTTTGATGTCGTATCTCTTCTTGTCCCTATACCAAAGCGAGACGATATCAAAGTG
>BLSH010234886.1:2034584-2046572 GCA_018402905.1 Glandirana rugosa | reverse complement strand
GCCTGGGTTTGAAACTGTGCCTGGGGCTTGGGGTAACTTTAGTTACCCCTGGGTTTGAAAATCCGTGTTTTTTTTTGTGCCTAAAAGTTTGGGTCCCCATTGATTTCAATGGGGTTCGGGGTCCGTGTCAAAGTTTGGGTCCGGTTCGGACCCAAACTCGGACATTGTCCTGAAGTTCGGCCGAAAACCAGCAGAACCCGAACTTCCAGAGGTTCGATCAACTCTAGTGTTTAATACACACTGAATTAAATGTGATCATTATACCAGTGGCTTGCTTCCAGAGATGTGTGAACATGGAGTGAGGTTCATTCTGGATACTTATTTCTGAGGAGCAACTGAAAGAGGAGGGATGTATTCAGCACTATTTTAGGGGAAGTAGGAGCAGGGATGGGCGTTATTAATGAAGTGGATCTCAGTATTCTAAGGAACAGACTCTCAGTCATAGCCTCAGACAGTAAGCGGGGCATTGTTACTCAGAGAGAGATTAATGATATCCTTAATAACATTCAACAAAGTCACATAAATACCCAGGTTAAAGTGGCTCAATATTTTATCTACCATTTTGAGAGGTTGGTAGAGAGTGTGGTGGTACAAGGCAAAAATGTTTCATGGGCTCTGGCATGCACACAGGGGCAGGCAGAATTATCAACCAATCAAGCTGATTGTGCAGTCTCTGTATAAGGGACAGTGGCCTTATGAGTTAGCTTCACAGTTCAGTATGATTTTGCGAAAACACATTGCTTACACTAATCCAAAGTGGTAGTCTAATGCCTGGATGGGCTGTGCTAGTTTGGATTATGAAATGTGTTATGCTTCTTCATTGATCCCATATACAGAAGTGCAGACTCAGTTTGTATATTCTGTGGTATCAATGGGCTTACTGACTGGGGATTCTACCTTGTTGCATCCGACGCTAAATTACCCACATGTGACCAGAGAGGAGGGAAGCTGGAGGTAGGTTGATATTTCCCACTGTCAGGGGCATGACCATGATGTCCTTTGTATGCCAGGTCAGTATGCAGGGGTGAAAGAGAAATGTTGAGAAGATGCTTCACTCTGTGCTCTGGATGGGGAGAACACTGTCAGTAAGGAACCTGCGTATTATTTGGGACATAGAAGAGTTTGTTTCTTTGTCCTAATGGATACCAATGTAACATTAGTCATGGAACTAGGATGTTCCATGAACTAACCATAGCTAGGGGTGCATGGTGTACCCTTGGCAATGGTTGACAGATTGGGTTAGGGATGAGAACCTTATGAGGATACTGCAGCAAGAGAGAGCTAATGCTACTATAGTCATCTACCTTGATTAGAATAAAATAAAGGAGGTAGTGCATCAAATATAGAATGATGCTAGAGGGTATTGGTGGGAGGTAATGTTCGGACATTCCAGAAAGGCCATGGGATTTTGAATTATTTGATACATCCTATTGTAGTATTACTCATTATTGCTGTAGTTTCGTCATAGGTTCGGGTTGGCATGTATTGTTGGACTGGACATTTATATAGAAAGGTCTCACATTTATCCATGCAAGTTGAGGGATGAATTGACGGCAAGGTCTCGTCATACAAGTTAGAGGCTTTGCTGCTAAATCAGGGTCTGGAAGTACTGCGTACATGCCAGAATTGCAGTAGGTAAGGCCATATTGAGCAAGCCTGCCTAATCCTGACCCATATATACAATGAAGGATTATAGGAGGTTGGGGGTGGGATGCTGAATTTGGTGGGTTGAATGTATATGTATATATTATGGTAATGGGTTGATTTGTGTGCTAGTATAATTTGACATGCCTGTATTAGATTAGTAATATGGGTGAGTAAGGCCCTCCTCAAGGTTCTGTATCTAAAAGCTGGTTGATATGTGGCTCTGAGTGTGTGTTGGTGACTGGTGAGTGAATGGACACCCCTTGCCTGCATTGCACCCCATTGTGAAGATACCAGAAAGGAGAAGATACGAAATGGTGCCATGGAAGCTATCACTGAAGAATGGTGGTGGTGCATCACTCCGGGCAAAGTGGCACATGTTGGGAAGCACCACACGCTAAGACAGCTATGAACTGTTCCATAGGCACTGATTTGGAAGCAGGGTGATGTGTGCCCTTGAGGCACAAAGCGGCATATGTTGGAAGGCAACATGGTTTAATATCATATTTCTGGAATTTGACTGTCTGGTTGATACAGCCATCTGGCATAAGTTGGAATTTACAAGTTGACCCAGCAGGATGTTGGTAACAAGGAGTCATAAAATGAGAATGTATGTCCTACCAGAATGTTATCACATACACCTCCTGCTGTAATGTACAGAGGTAGAGAAAGCAAGATAAGACCTCCTGGGAAGGTGTGAATTAAAATTTCCTGAGTTACAGAACATGAAAAGCCAGCTGTTACTGAAAGATGACCCGGGTCGGAATCAGTGATTCATGGACAATGCTGCCCCTAGTGGTCGCTACAGCATACTTCCTAGTGGACGCCAGAGCATGTTTCCTGCAGGATGGACAGGGAAAGAAAGGCTGCCTCTTATTGATTTTCATTGGTCAGAGTGTGGAAATAGGCTGGCATTGGGCGTTTGTGTTGGTGGTGTCTGAATGGACTTTAAAAGCATTTGCCAGAGAGAAAAATGCTCTCTTGTCCCATCGAGCCAGCTGAAGATACACAACAAGGAGGGCGACTTTACGTGACGTATTATATATGATCTTTGTTTTATATGCTCTGTAATATTCTTTTTAGTGTTTTTATGTTAGCCTTTCTACTTTCTTGGGAATTTATTAAAACAGAGTGTTTATTTTATAGCTAACCTTGTTATTGTACCATCACAATTGACTTTATCAGAGCTTTGATAGGCTAACTAATTATAGGAATAGACAAGTTAATACATATTTATAATAAATAAGGGGAATCCATAACCACCCTATTTTTCATTTCAAATGCACCACATAGTGAAAAACCAATTTATCATAGATTGAATTGTTTGAAACAATGTATCTAAAAACAAACATTTGATACATCAATAAAAAGACTGATTCCATCTAATTTGAATGTTGTTTTCATTAGGGAGATCATCCCTTTTAGATAAAAATGATCAATCATATATCAAAGTAGTAAAAACAAATGGCCACTGCCCCCACCTATAGCTGGCCTTTGCAGCAAGGCGCACAGGGTGAAGCATGTCAAACAAAACCAAAGAAAATTCCCAGCTCAACTTACTGCAGAGCCACTTCACGGAATCCCAGTATTATGTGCAGTCCTAACTCTAAATTTTGAGAGCCTCCATAGTAGAAGCACATGCATAATAAAGGATAGGCAGAGGGCAGGTGAGCCTGGAGGGAGCCCAGGTAACAGTGTTCTTCAAACTTTTTTGTAAACTTTTTGTAGGTAATAAAAACTACTGTACTGTATATCTTATCCAGTGTTTGAAATTATCTTAATCACATTCTGTTTAGATTTACCTATAGAGAATGGAATGAAGGCATCATTCTTTTTAAAATTCCCTTCTGCATCAAGAAAATGCTCCGGATAAAATTCAAAGGGTTTTTTGAAATAAGCTTCATCATTCAGTACAGAGTACAGTAACGGGAAAACAGCAGTGCCCTGAAAGGATAAAAGTCATTAGAAAAATGAACACACTCAACAGATCAATGATTGACTACAATCCTACTGACCCCAACCCATCAATTCCAATTTCATATATATATACACACACATATGTGGATATAGCCAAGATAATATTATGTGGCCTGTACCTTTGTTGACCCTATTACGGTTTACCAGTTAGGATTGTATTGACCATAAAACTGATTACGTTTGAGGTAAGTGACACACGGCAAATGGAAGCTCTACGCGTTTCGTGGCCTTATAGCCACTCATCAGGAGAAAATCCATGGTATAGCTAGAAAAACAAGATATATATTATTAAGGGCTTAATCATGATTCACTCAATCTCAACACACAGTTGTGCCCTTTCCCACCTTGGATGCCGCCGGTGTGGGCTGCCGCTGCCACAATTCCTCCCTCAGCTCCCAACCATAGTGTCTCTGGGTGCCCTTTTTGTCCTGAAAGCGCGCCGCTGGCGCACTAGTGCCGTGAGTTGTATCTCCCAACATTGGTGTGGGGGCTATTTTAATCCTCCACTCATATGTTGGTATCTTTTCTAAGCCCTTAATAATGTATATCTTGTTATACGAGTTATAGTATAACTAGCTGCCGTAACATGTGTATATGATATAACTGATTGCTATAACAGAGATATTGGACATTGGACACAACGGGGCACAAGGGAGGATGAACCTGGAAGTGACAGAGACGGGACTCATCGAATGAAATGCCAAATCAAATTGCCAGGTGTGGACGCTACCCACCTGGAGGAGACAAAGCTGGTCTCTCTCCGCTCTGACAGTACTCCTCCTGCCAAAGCACCCCTATCCGAATACACCCATCACAGCCACCCCACTGGAGTGGATGGAATCAATACCGGGGACATTCTCAAGGCGGCGGGTGACGTCACATCTTGTGGAAGTGACAGACCGTGTCCCCCAATGGAATATTTTAAACGAGAAAGATTCTCAAAAAGCGATTGGCTGATGATACCAGAGTGCTAGACCACAATTAATACAGATATAAATATATATATATATATATACAGTTGTGCTCATAAGTTTACATACCCTGGCAGAATTTATGATTTCTTGGCCATTTTTCAGAGAATATGAATGATAACACAAAAACATTTCTTTCACTCGTGGTTAGTGTTTGGTTGAAGCCATTTATTATCAATCAAGTGTGCAGACTCTTTTTAAATCATAATGACAACAGAAACTACCCAAGTGACCCTGATCAAAAATGTACATACCCTGGTGATTTTGGCCTGATAACATGCACACAAGTTGACACAAAGGGGTTTGAATGGCTATTAAAGGTAACCATCCTCACTTATATGCTTGTAATTAGTGTGTGCATATAAAAGGTCAATGAGTTTATGGATTCCTGACAGACCCTTGCATCTTTCATCCAGTGCTGCACTGACGTTTCTGGATTCTGAGTCATGGGAAAAGCAAAAGAATTGTTAAAGGATCTGCGGGAAAAAGTAGTTGAACTTTATAAACAAAGAAAAGGATATAAAAAGATATCCAAGGAAATGAGAATGCCAATCAGCAGTGTTCAAACTCTAATCAAGAAGTGGAAAATGAGGGGTTCTGTTGAAACCAAACCACGGTCAGGTAGACCAACTAAAATTTCAGCCACAATTGCAGGTAAAATTGGGGGGGTAGTAGAACAGTCACTGTGAGAGCACAGCGAGATGAGAGTACCTGTGGTCAGTTCAGTTTGTGATAGTGGTAGTTAACACTTCAGTGGTGGACAACGGGAAAGGAGCAACAGACAGCAGGCAGATGTTGGCAGCAGATAGGCAGATAAGGTACTTGGGTGGCGACAAACTGCGGATGCACGGCAGGAAGTGGATGTCAAGAGAGAGCATGCTGGACTGAAGAAGCTGTAGAAGGCAGGATGAGAAGTATGCAGGGTCAGGCAAGCTAGGTTTGTAACAAGCAGGCAGAACAGGCATAAACAGCAGGTATAGGAGGAGTCAGGTCACAGGTCTGTAACAGAGAAGCAGGTCAAACAAGAACAGAAGGCAGAAGCAGAATCCAGGGAGGAACCAAGGTCAGGACTGGTAGCAGACAGATGTGGTCAGGAGCAAGCTCAGTCAGGATCAGAAATCAGACACATAAATCAGGAAAAAGCACACCAAACGCTGTAGACAAAACAGCAACTAGCCAATAGATATGGGCCGAACGCCCACCTGTTCAGTTGGCAGCAGAACTCCCAAACAGCGTTAATGTTCTAACCCAAATGGCAAACCCCATTGAAGTCTATGGGAACTGAACAGGAAAAATCTAAAGTGCCCATTTTGAAGCCTTATATGCAAGTAATTGGTCATAAAAGGGGCATGGGGGTATGGGCACTGCCCTGGGGGACATGTATCAATGCAAAACAATTGTTTTTTTTTTCAGGAGCAGTGTTTTTAATTATGCTTAAAGTGCAACAATAAGAATGATAAATTCTGGGGGGGCGGAGCCAGCTGCAGACCAGGATGGACACATGAGAGCGGAGCTCCGGCTATAGCAGGAATATACCAGCACACAGCAATCTGGCAAGCAGTGTTCCAGGCACATCAACGCGGCCACACTGACCCTGGACACCTCAGGGCACAATTGGAGCAGGATAGGGAAGAAAAAGGAGCACTGGGGACTGTAGAAATTGACAGCCTCCTTCACTTCCGGGCCTAGACAAGATGGCACCAGTCTGTCCATGGCTGCTAAATCTAGCACACCACAGGAGAGGCCCAACAGCAGCAATCCTGCAAAAAGGAACCTGCCTGACCTAGGTCACACACTCCTACATCAGGGAGCCAGGAAAAAGGCACGATTCCGGATGGATGGCTCGGATTCATGTCATGAGGTGAGCAGGGGTGTAGATTCTGGGGATGACACCAGAGAACTCCCAGACTCAATTGATCTATTCCCCACCTACAACCAACCAGTCCTAGATACTACTCTTAAGGACATGCTAGTCTCTCTGAAAAGCTCGCTCCAGGCAGATATGCTTTCATGTGTTCACAGATTTGGCAATGAGCTTCAGGCAGTATCATCTAGAGTAGAGCATATAGAAACAAAAATGGAGGAGTTTCCACCACTATTAATGACCTAGTGGATGTGCATGATACTAAAGAAGATGAAATGGGGCAGTTAAGGATAAAAATGCAGATATGGAAGACCGCTCTAGAAGAAACAATTTGAAAATCAGGGGAGTCTCCAAATTGGTTCAACAATCAGATCTGCGAAAGTATGTAGCCCAGCTTTTTACATCCATGTTGCCTGAGCTCACAAATCTAGAGATAACGGAGGATAGGATACACCGCTTACCCAAGCCTGCATACCTCCCTGACAACATACCCAGAGATACTATACTGCTTCATTTCTTCCATGTAAAAGAGCTTCTAATGAGAGCCTAAATGTACATGCCCAATGTGAGCCAATCCCGTTTCCTTAACCAAATCCCTAAAAAAGTCAAACAAGTCCAACAGGGATATCTACCAATGTGTGGGGATTTTAATTTACCCCCTGATCCCAAAATAGTGTCGACCACGTTATCTCACAGACCCGAACAATCGCTCCAACCCTTACTGTTCACCCACAATCTCTTTGATGCATAGAGGTGTTACGCTACAGAGAGAGATTTTACTTTCTTCTCCACAAGCCATAAAATCTACACAAGACTGAATTTATTTCTCATAGACAAATGGCTACTAACCAAAATGAAATAGTCAAAAATCAATACCATTACGTGGTCAGTGACACTGGAGATTGAATACTCATCTAATGTTAATCCCATATTTGTGTGGAGATCAAACCCCAGACTCTTTGAATCTGATCCACATAAAAGCCGCATTAACTAAAAAGCTGCTGGAGTTTTTTGCATACAGTGTGGATTCTGTTACCTGGAACGCCCATAAAGGGTTCATGAGGGGACTTTTAATTAAAACAAATGTGAGGGTGAAGAGGCAGAGGGGGCAGCTAATTTATGATATTTTATCTAAAATTCAAACCTTGGAAGCTCAAAATAAAGCTGACACATCCCCATCCCGCTCAGAACAGCTAACTAACTCAGATAGGAACTCAGACTACTGTTCCTAGAATACTTTGACAAAGCTATTAAGAGACTCAAAATGACTTATTATGCCAGTGGCAACAAAGCCGGGAAACTATTGACCACATGCCTGAGAGGCCATAGACATAAAACAAAAATCCCTTACCTTCTCCAGTCTGACAATACGTCCAAGCTGTATCACCCACAAGCTATTGTGGATGCTTTCAGCTCATACTATAGTTCACTTTATAATCTTACGTTAGATGAAAATACTATACAGCCCATGGCAACTTCAATTGCCAAATTTCTCAATCAAGTTAAACTCCCCAAACTCACTGAAGAACAACTGGCAACTTTCAGTTCCTCATTCACCAATCTTGAAGTCACCAAGACAATAGATTCCTTACAAAACAAAAAGTCTCCCGGACCTGACGGTATTATAGGGGAATATTTTAAAACATTTAAGGATATACTATCTCCGTATCTAATTGAAATTTATAACAAAGCCGCCTTCTCTTCTTCCTTCCCTTTTGAAATGCTCAGAACAATGATAGTAGCATTGCCAAAGCCAGGGAAAGATCCTACATCAACCCTGAATTTCTCTCCAATATTGTTACTTAATAACGACTTGAAGATATATGCCAAAATGATAGAAGCTATCAAAGGGGTGTCAAACAGCAGACACCACCAGGCGCCTGGTCAATATCATTCACTTTGCCATTAGAACCAAAACGCCTTCTCTGCTACTAGCTTTGGATGCAGAGAATTTATTCAATAGAATTCACTGGAAGTACCTGGTTCAAGTGTTGCAAGGATTTGGTTTTACAAGTCAGATATATCAAGCCATTATGGCACTGTATACATCTCCTTCAGCCCAAGTCTATATATCTGGGATGCTTTCGACACCATTTAACATAACAAATGGGATGCGTCAGTGGTGTCCATTATCCCTGCTTATTTTAAATTTATTAATGGAGCCTATGGCCATGTACATCCACAATCACTACAACATTAAAGGGTTCCAAGTAGGAGACAGGATGCACACCATCAGCCTCTTTGTGGATGCCATCATCCTGATGCTTACTGATGTTACAGTTTCCCTGGCTTCAGTACACCAGTCTCTGCAATTGTTCAATGCAATTTCTTCCTATAAAGTTAACGGAACTAAGTCTTACCTTTTAGGTCTAGGATTAAGCAGGTTCAACAGACTATTAGTGAAAGATTCCTATACAAATGGAAGGACAAAGGAATCAACATATTTGGGCATTACACTTACCCACAAAGTAGTAGATTTGGTTAATGAAAACTACACTCCATTTTTACAATCTTTCCAATTAAAGTTGGACAACTTAGGTAAATGTGAGCTATCCTGTTTGGGCGGGCTAGCTGCATTTAAAATGCAAGTGCTACCACAACTTATATACCGAACACTGCCTATCCTGGTACCCAAGTCTTTTTTCTCATCCAAACTTAGTAGATACTTGTGGATGGAGAAGCAAACTCGTTAAAACACAAGAAGGCAGGATGTGTGGGACATAAACACATAAGGTGTTACTATATGGCAGGGATATGCAATTAGCGGACCTCCAGCTGTTACAAAACTACAAGTCCCATCATGCCTCTGCCTCTGGGTGTCATGCTTGTGGCTGTCAGAGTCTTGCTATGCCTCACGGGATTTGTAGTTCTGCAACATCTGGAGGTCCACTAATTGCATATCCCTGCTATATGGCATCTATGTTAGCACAGCTGAAAGAATGGTTTACTACAACCTCTAATACACTTTGGGCCAATCTTGAGAGATATCAGGTAACAGGGGGCAACTTATATTACTTTCTATTAGCCAGTCCTCACATATCATCTACATCCAATGATACAGCACCCACAATACAAACAGCTGTTGAAACTTGGGATTATCTTGGGAAATCCCTGTCCCCCATAAGTAATCCTAATTCATTAAAATTCCCACTATCCACTGTCTCATTGTTTATTCCTAATATCTCTCTTTCAAAATGGGGGTGTGTTAAGGACCTTACATTGGATGATCTCCACGTAGGCACGGCCCTCAAAACTTTTAGAGCACTACAACTGGAATACTCCATTCCTTCTAGTGAATATTACACTTCTATCCAATTATCTCACTTCCTTAAAGGTACAGGAGAAATGACCACCCACTTAACTTGGCCAGTAGCACTATACTTTACTTCTAAGAAGTTGCAGGCTAGAGGCACATCCTTAATATATAAACACTTGCATAATAAACAGGAGTTCACAAAATCCTCGGTTGGCGTGGGAGAGGGATCTCGGGAGCGAATATTCTATACCCCAATGGCAGAAAGCATTAAGCGTTTCATACACATCGACTAGAAATGCCAATTTATGGAAACTTAATCAAAAAATTCTTATGTGTTGGTATCTAACTCCATATCGCATATCAAAATTCGCTACCGAGGTCTCTCCCGAATGCTAGACAGAATGTGGTATTCCTGGAACACTGATGCACCTTCTATGGTCCTGTCCAAAACGTACTAACTTTTGGACATTGGACATTTGTATTTAACCTTATCAAGCAAATATTAAAAAAAACATGTAACACCCTCACCAGATATGGCATTACTATCACTAGACATACATTTGATTTCTAAAAACAAGAGAATGATAACATCACATATCCTACTTGCAGCCAGACTCAACATAGTCTGCCATTGGAAGGCTAAAACGGCCCCAAATATAAATTACACTTTACAAATAGTAAACATGCACTGTATGTATTATACTCTTATTCTTATAGCATAGGCAATCATCAGAAAATCACTGAGAGTTAGTACTCCTGGCAAGAATGGCACTCACAACATACAAGGTCCAAGAGTCCTTAGTCCCTCTTCGTATGATAATACTGCACTAAAATACCCCACTGTGGATACAGAGTTAAAGGTTTAAATGTCGTTTGTACTATTAGTTCATTGTTTATATGACTTTCCTTACTATGCACATGCGACATGCCTATTGTTGCAATATGGCTTAATCAAGATATATAAGGATAGAAGGATGTATGATCCTAGAAATATGTACAATTAACTTATACTCTAGGTTTTTTATATTTTGTGATTGATATCTTCATGAGTTCCTTATCTATAATGTGTTAGCAATAATGACAACAACTGGTTGCACCAGCAAAGAAATGTAATAATATGTGCCTTTATTGTTAAAATTTCTTCAAAAACCAATAAAAATTTATTGAACATAAAATTATAAATAAGGTCCCTTAATGTGCCTGTAAAGCGGCGCATCTGTAGCATGCATAAAACATGCTACAGCAAAAATTTCCAAAGAAAAAAGAAGCGAGCCAAAACCCATGACTCTCGGTTACAATTGCTGGCACACGGCTATTGAAAAAATAAAGAAAAAAATGGCGTGGGGTCCCCTCATAGTCCATAGCAGGCCCTTTGGGTCTTTATTAAAAAATAAAAAAATAGTGTCCCTGCATGTAAATCCATCGTCAATCAACCTGCCCCTTACCTATTTAACAGCTTAACAACCGGCCCATAGACAAAAGACGTCTACGGGGTGGTTGCTTAACTCTGGGAGGATATCTATTGACGTCCTCCCAGAATCGTGCTTCCCGCGTGCCCCCTAGGGCGTGCACATGGGAACATCCGTGACTGCCGGGTCCCCTCTCGGACCGTGGTGAATAGCTTCCGCCGGCTTTTCTCTCTCCTCTCCGCACTGATCGGTGCAGTGTGATGGGAAAGGGGGGGAGAGAGGACACTCCTACCGACCCACCCACACCTACCTACCACCCCCCACGTCGGACAGGGGGTAACAGTGAATCGTCGCAACACCCGTAATGTGTAGCGGGTGTCGCGACGTGTGCAGGAGAGAGGGGGGGAAAGGGTAGTGTGACGTGGCTAGTCACGCCTCTCCTCTCTCTTTTCGGCCGCCTTCGATAAGTGGTGCCAGGCTCTCCCCTGGGCCGTCAGTGCCTACAAGGGTACACGTGCGGGATCCCCCGTGCGCCCTTCGTGCTAAGACCCTCCTGCAGTTATCTATAGGAGGGTCTCAATTCGTTGGTGGGGCATCTGCAGAAAACAGATACCCGGCCAACAATTCGACAATTTATCCATTCCCCGTCCAACTAACTGCTACCTAAATGTACGTCCCTGTGATAAAAAAATAAAAAATTATTTCTGGGTTTCCCGGACGATACCTGATACTCCCCTGGGGTGCGGTAAAAAAAGAAATAAAAAAGTTATCGGCACACGGTCGTTAACATTGGCTCTCAGTACCCAAAACCGAGCGAAGAAAAAAGAAACCTTTAAAAACGACATCGTACAAAATACGTACGATGTC
>BLSH010234886.1:1986528-1997709 GCA_018402905.1 Glandirana rugosa | reverse complement strand
ACCTCCCTAACTTTCTCTCCCCACCGTCTGTGATTCGCCAACCTTTCCACCCAATCGGACACAATTCTTTTGCCGACAAAGGACCACAAACACACGTAACGCAAACGCGTGCAAATACCCGCGGCACGCGCAGTTACCGCGGATTTGCCGAATAAATTTGTCTGTTGTGGAACGTCGTCTACGACAGGCAAGATGTCACAAGGACACTGGGGACACTAATGAAACTCTCTGAAAGGACGTGGACACTGGGGCCGAAATGAACATGAACAACGAAAGACGGACGGGACTGGGGACGGACTAGGAAGTGCGCAAACGCAATGCACACAAACACCAGGAAACAGCCGTTTTCTTAACACAGGCTAACCCACCTTTCCAACCGCTTAGTGTCTGCCACCCCTCTCTTTCAATCCCTCCACTCGCTTCCACTCAACTAATTAAATTCAAAATTCTAACAACAACTTACAAAGCCATCCACAACTCGGCCCCCAGCTACATCACTAGCCTAGTCTCAAAATATCAACCTACTCTTTCCCTTCACTCTTCGGAAGACCTCCTGCTCTCTAGTTTCCTTGTCACCTCCTCCCATGCTCACCTCCAGGATTTTCCCAAGCCTCTGCTATCCTATGGAACTCCCTACCCCAATCTGTCCAACTACCTCCTATTCTGCTTGCTATTTAGACAATCCCTGAAAACCCTTCTCTTCAGAGAAGCCTATCCAACCCCCACCAAGCAACTTTTCTTTTACTTTCTCCATCAGATCATCCCCCACATGTATTATCTTTTGTATCACTTGACCCTCCCTCCTAGATTGTAAGCTCTGATGCACAGGGCTCTTCGCTTCCACTTGTCCAAAATTGTATTGTAACTGTACTGTCTGCCCTCATGTTGTAAAGCGCCGAGCAAACTGTTGGTGCTATATAAATCCTGTATAATAATAACAATTAAAAAAAAAAGCAAACAACAAAAAAATAAAGAAATTCCTGTCTTAGCATAGACAGCATGATATACCTGCTATTAGCTTTATTAGCCAGGAAAGCATTGTATGTGTGTTTCTGTGAAACTATTTTACTTTGTTACTGGGTGCCTGACTTCAGGAGCTTTCCCCTTTCCATTAAAAGTTTCACTTTCATTGGACAAAGGGATGAAAGGCGATGGGCTTAGTCCTGAATTCACAACAGAGAAATGTTTATTTTCTGTTACCTGTGGCCTTTTTTGAGTGTTCACATCACTGTCTGCATGATGTGGACACTTCTTTGTGGCTGTGTAGAGGCAGAGTCTTCTCAGTGGTGGAAGGAGGGTTAGTTTTTGCCCAGTGATGGGCTTTTATTGCAATGAAATAACACAATCAATTAATTAAAAAATGTATTTCTTACTTTGTATTTCTGGATATTTCATCATTAGCAATATTGCCCATCTCATGGTGGTGGTGGTTGTCTCCATTCCGGCAGCAAAAAGATCATTCACCAGAGCAATTAAATTATCATTGTGAAAATACTCTGAGGATTCTGATTTTCCCTAGTAAAAATAAAAAATAATAATAAATGTAGTGTGTGTTTCATAGGCATTATTAGTAAGTTCCTGCTTATCTGATGATTCATAATGCGTGTGTTTGTGTACAAATGGAAACAGAGGTTATCTAAAGAGTATGTAAGGGGTTTGTGATTGGTGCCAAACTGCTCAAGTCTCCATCCTATTTCTTCTTGAATAGGACAGCTACCCAACTGCTGGTAGTTGTATCCCTTTGCCGTATTGTGCCAAACACCTGGCTATAGGCCCACTCTTGACATCCCTGGCTATAGGCCATAATATTTGAGAATAAAGGAATGTCCACACAAGTAATAAACTTGCAGCGCTTTACCGTAACTTCTCAAAGGTGACCATGACATGCAACTTCACAAACTGACAAAATTCTTGGGCACAGAACGCTAAATACTGGAACAGACTTTCTGTAGCTGTCACTTGGGCACAGAATGCCAGAGCATAATTTGTAGGCCACCTTCGGTTATCACCTCCTTTTCTTGTGCGCACCACAGTGTTGGGACCATTCCTCCTTGTATACAGTCCACAGCATTCAGCTTCCATCACAGAGTAGGAACAAGGTGCCCTCATTAGTATACCAATCTCTCACTCACGTCCCTTACTTTATGTCAGAGGACACTGACCTGGTCTAAAAGGCCTTTTGCATCCTGCTCACAGTCCACAGACAACTATAAAGGTGTCAGAGTGACTAAAGCTGGTCCTTGTAAGTGTTGAACTACCTCACCCAGGTCTACAGCCCTGTTAAGGGCCCTTGGCAATAGATTATTGCTTCTGAATAGCTCTGGTGGTATTTGGCTCCCATGTCCCAACTCTCTAGGCTCCTCCCATCCTGGTACCTATATGGGGCACTAACTCCCATTAGATCACAAGAGGATGGTTTCCTCTTAAGGTTGCCTAGCACCCACTTACATAAATCCCTCTACCACACTATGTTGGGAACAAAGTCACCTAAGCGTAAGCAAGCTAACTGCACCTTCCTACAAGTATCTATATTTTTATGGTGGTATGGGATAACTTAATGTAACTAACTAGTCTAGCATGTTCTCAGTATTTATAGATTTAATCTTGCTGCAGTCTTTTTCAGTCTTCTATAAAACGTATGCCCTGAGGTCATAGTCAACTATTGCACACCATGTGGAAAGGTTATTCTCAGAATGATCTGTCCTCTGTTTGGGTCTTTACTATCTGCAACTATATTCAGCACTTTATTTCCGGCTGTCTTCTTCCTCTCATAATATGTCCAAAATTGGACTGCTTCAGCCTAGTTCAAAGTTCAAAGGCATCAATACTTTTCTAGCCTTGCTCCTTCATTTTCATGCTTCACATCCATAATAAAAACACCATAGGCTGGACTATTCTGATCTTTGTACTTATAGACAAATATTTACTTTTGATGTTTTTTGTAAATTGTATTGTATTGCTCTTATAGGCCCGTCTGTGTTGCACTTCCTAAGTACAACTGTGTTGCATTTCTTAAGGACTATTGAATCCATAATGTCTACCTTTTCATTATCATCTTTTATTATTGTTTAAATTAGTTAAGTCCCATCTTTTTACTCTGTTCTTTAACGTTAACTATGAGCTTCTTGAAGTCCAATATTTTCAGTTGTGAGCATGTCAAAGATTACAGATGTTAATATTTAAAAAAATCTAGTTTTGTATGAAAGTACAGCTGCCAGGAAAAAAACATTTACATGAATTCATGATGCACCTGGAGGGGCGTCAACTTATCTTCAGTCCTTGCCCACAGATCCCTCAAATCTCACAACCTTTTAATCTAAAGGTCTCAGCACTTCTGGGCATGTTAAAGTCCAGCCCATCCCTCCAGCATTCTGCACATTTCTTTTAGGCCATCACTAGATTGATAAGATAAGATAAGATTTGAATACACATGTTTGGGGTGAGATGGCTTGACCTTCAACAATGTACACATAAGCAAAGTATTAAAAACCTTTCTGTTAATATTATCTACAGCTAAACCAATTACACAACAGCAAGGCTATATAAAAAAAATCTTAAAAATACCCTTTTTAAATGTGGTAGATTTGGAAGAACATTTTGTTTTCATCTTATTTGAGAATATCCATTTTGGATATCAGATGAAGCAGATCATTAAACTTATCTCTAATGAAATGCGATCCTTACCTCTTGTTGCTTCACTAGGAAGGCATCAATGAGATTACTCTGGTCATTTACATCTAGATTTTTTTTCTGTTTAGTAAATGTTATTCTTATGAAGTTTTGCAACTGTCTCATATTTTCAAAAAGTTTTTGGTGTGGTCCTGGTAGCAGGTCTAACAAGGTTGGAATAACATTGTAGAGCTTTAAAAAGAAAAAAATAAATAAATATAGGTATATAATTTAAAAAATACTTGAACTATGACAGACTGGGAAGGGTGAGGCTAGGAAAGAAACTGGGGATGAACATTTTAGCGAATAATACAAGTATCACATTTAGTTAAAGTTTGCAAAAATTCTAACACTGACACTAACGCAAACTAATGAGCCTGTTGTGTTAACACATGTTTTTGACACATTCAGCATTTAAGGCACATTTAAAAATTCACCCAAGATGCCCCCCAAGTGTTTTTTTTTTCTTGTTCAAATTTTTTTATTGAGGGTTGAAAACAATAAATGACAATAGAATACGGCAGAAAATAAAAATCTTCCTCCTGAATGGGGGAGGTAATAGTCAGAATGCATCTCAGTGTTGAGGTAGGGACGCAGCCCTGTGAGTCAAGACATACAGGTAGTAACAGAAAAGCATAGTGAGATAACATATGACTACAAGCTATAAGTCCTTTGATGGAAAGGTAGAGGATTTTGGTTAGAAGGGGCTCAAGGAACATTTTGTATGTGTGGGCCATAGTTAGTTTCACTGATCCCAGATATAGTTTCCTCAGGTTTGCAAAGAAATAGATAGCTGGGGGTCCTCATACCGGGTACAGGTTAAATGGAATGGTAAGTCTGTAAGCCTTTATGATTCTTAACTCAGGAAGTCAGTGGTGAGATAGGAATGTCCAACCTCAATGTGTTGAGCAGAAAAGTCGGTTAGGATTGAGGGGTTGGCTTCCATGAAGGAAGAGCTAAAGAGTGCATTGTAAAGCGAGAAGGAGAGAAGGGAAGAAGGGAGAAGAAGGGAGAAAAAGGAGAAGGGACAAAGAGGAAGTTCACTGGGAGGAGGGGGGAGAAAATGGGGATCTAGTCTCTATGCATAAGTGAGGTGGTAAAAAAGAATGTTCAGGGGAGTAATATGGCGTTATCAAAGTCAGGGGGCAGATAATGATCAACCCCAGGGTTTCCATAAGCATTAACATTTTTCGATTCTGTCTAGAACTGTTTCCAATTTGGCATGTATCATGGCTCTGGTAACTCTGTTTTTTGTTTCCATTACAGTTAGGTGGGGGGATTTCCAGGCCTTCGCAATGGTTTGCTTTGCAGCTTTTGTAATCTGTAGAAGTAATTTGAACTGGAGATTTCTTATTAAGCAGGGCTATGATTGGGTTGGGGGCTATGGTCTTATTAGTAAGGGTGGATAAGATATGGAAGATGTCAGACCAATATGATTGGGCCAGAGGACAGCTCCACCAGATATGGAGGTGTGTGCCTCTGTCTGGACAGCCTCGGAAACAGGCTGGGGAGTAAGATGGCAAATATTTAGCAATCCGAAAGGGGAGCAGGTACCACCGCATCAGTACTTTGTAATTTGTTTTGGAGGTTACAACATTTTGTGAGGCGGATTTAGTGGTGTTTCAAATATTGGACCAGTCAGTGGTGTTCAACTGAAGGCCCAAATCAGATTCCCATTTACTTACGTAGTGTGGGGATCAGTGTGGTGGAGGGTCTAGCAATTGTAAGTAGAGGGAAGAGATTAAGCCGCGAGCGTGAGGATCCTTTTTGGAAATGCGCTCAAAGTTGGACATGTCTAGTAGAGAAGCGTCTGTACGTAAGCATGGAGAGAAAAAGTGTTTAAGCTGGAGGTAGCAGAAAATTTCGGAACCTGGAATTCTGTATGTTTCACAGAGAGTGTGAAATGATTTAAAGGTGTCTGGGGTTCTGAATTTGTGGGCTCGGATTAGGTTGGCTGCGGACCATTGATTAAAGGATGAAGGGGATGTCCATGCCAGATAGAAGGCGGGGTTTTGCAGGTAAGATAACAGAGGGGAGATTGGAGTCTATATTTAGTTTTAAGGTTGTCCCTATATCCATAGGGAGTGACATGTGACCGGGTTCCTCACTGTCTTGCGATCGCTAGGGCAAAGCCACAGTAGATTGGCTATGGAGAGGGGATCGCACTCTACAGATTCTAGTGCTACTCAAAGGGGTTTTGTGAGAGGCGTGGTATTTTGGTAACTGGGCTATCTGGGCCACCTGATAGTATTTAGTGTAATGTTGGAGACCAAGGCCGTCCTGCAGTTTGGGTAGATACATGGTTGATCTCGCTATCCGTGGCCAAGTGTTTTTTTTTATTAACCACTGCCCGCCTAGCCTATAGACAAATGACAGCCGAGAGGTGGCTTTGTTACCCTGACTGGGTGTCTATTGACGTCCTCAGGATAGCCCGCAATTGCGTGCCCGCGGAGATGTGCATCACTGCTATCGGTGGTGCGGTGGGTCAATCTGACCCACAGCATTACCGATCTCGATAAACTGCTTCCATTGGAAGCTCTTTACCAAGATAATCACAGTGTAAACAGGAAGAGCAGTTTATTGGCTGCTCTCCAGACAGGGGGTGTCTGCACTGAACGTTTATCAGTGCAGCCCCCCTAAGATCGCCACACTGGACCACCAGGGGCCCACCCAGGGACACCATCAGGAGGCCTCCCAAGGACCACCAGGGAGACAATCTGGAGGCCACCCAGGGACCACCAGGGAGCCCACCCTAGATCACCATGTAAGAGGTGTAGAGTACACTGTAGGGATGGCACTATGTCCATATGTGATGCCTGCCAGTGCCATCCCTAATAGTGCTATATCTCAGTGCCATGTACCAGTGCCCAGCAGTATCCATCAGTGCCACCTATCAGTACCCACCAGTGCCTCCCATCAGTGCCACCCATCAGTATCACCTATCAGTGCCCATCAGTGCCACCTATCAGTGCCCAGTGCCACCTATCAGTGCCCATCAGTGCCGCCTATGAGTGCCCATCAGTTCCGCATATCAGTGCCACATATCAGTGCCCATCAGTGCTGCTTATGAGTGCCCATCAGTTCCACATATCAGTGCCACATATCAATGCCCATCAGTGCCACCTTATCAGTGCCACCTCATCAGTGCCAATCTGTACTGCCTCATCAGTGCCAGTCAGTGTAGCCTCATCAGTGCTAATCAGTGTAGCTACATCAGTGCCCATCAGTGAAGGAGAAAATGTACTTATTTACAAAATTTTGTAACAGAAACAAAGAAAAACTTTTTTTTTTCAAAAATGTTGGTCTTTTTTATTTGTAATGCAAAAAATTTAAACCGCAGGGATGATCAAATGCCACCAAAAGAAAGCTCTATTTGTGGGAACAGATACAGTGAGAAACGCTAGAAAGAGGCTTGGCATGCAGAGATGAGGCAGGGTGGATGACGTCACCAGAATGCAGCTCATTTTGTAAGCATGCGCGCTGCGAGTATTGTGGTAGCTGCGCTCCTTCTTCAAGCAAGACAGATCCCAGAGAGAGTGAGATCCCACAGTGAGATCTGTTTTGCTTGAAGAAGAACCACAGCTACTGCAACACTTGTAGCATGCATGCTCACGAAATGCGTTGCATTCCGGTGACGTCATCCATCCATGCTGCCTCATCTGTGCATGCTAAGCTTCTTTCTGGCATTCCTTACTGTACGGCCGGCTTTCCATCATCACAGCGAGCAGCTGACTAGATGGTAAAGAGGACGTGGACAATGCCAGCACCGGTGACATCCCCTAGAGATCTCTCATCACAGATGTGCCTATTTTATTTCACAATTATGTGAGTTGCCATTTGGCATGTACTAATGAAACTGTTTTTAATCCTGCACCTAAAGGCACCTTTGATTTTCACAAGTTAAGAGGTGCAGCGCTATCAATGTTCATAAAGTCTTTCAATAAAAAGATGACAGCAAAAGAGATTCCAGCCTCCGTGCAGAAAGTAAAGGGATAAGTGCGTCACACTACACCAGAGCCACACCGCTCTTACCCTAAAACGTGTGCACCCCTAGATAAGAGCGGTCAAACACGTTTGATTAATGTAAGGCAATCAGGATGGATGGAAGTGTTTCTCCCCTCACAGGACGTCAAAGCCTCAATTCATCAACATGTCATCACACCAGCCAGACTTCCCCACAGCTCCGTTCTCCAAGCCAGTACAGACTCTCAGATGAAGTGCCATAGAAGGACAAAGGAGCTCCACATAGCGTAATATTGTTAAACTAAGTTTAATAATAATAAAAAGTTACACTCACATGAAATTACGCTCATCAAGCAAAGTGTGGCATTCCGCCAGTAACAAAGATGGCCGCAACGGGCCACGCATGCGCAGTTTGGTGTAGTGGGCATGTGTGCGTCGCTCCGACCGGTTTCGTCACATCTGACGTCATCAGGGGCACGCCCGCACGTCCACACCACGCAGATATATACCCCACGTCACCCTGAGAGGGCCAATCAGCAAAAGGATCCAGATTAAATTTGATAGATATGGCCTGAATTGCCCACATTCCACCAGATGAATGGCGGAGGCCAGTTACAGCCAAAAACTGTCAATACATAACGGTCAGCGCCCCCCAGTCTACAGAGTACAAAATACAGGGGCCACCAATATATAAAAATAAAATGATCTAAAACAGGGAGGAAAAATAGAATGTAAATAATGATTTAAAATAAGCCATGGCCTTCCCCACTATGACATGGGGTTCACAAAAGGATATATATATATATATATATATAAAAAGAAACTTAATGTAAAGCGAATATCCAAATAAATCACATATTGCAGAATGGGACATCCTTGAACTCAACTATTGTTAATAAAACAATTGATGTCCCATTCAATATTTAGACCAAAGGGCGCATAACTCTTAAGTCATATAGATCCATCCTGTTTCAGCCTGAGAAATGGATCTTTTGGCATTAGCTCCCCTCCAATGCGGAATACATTTTTCTAGGGCTATAAACAAAGCAAGATGGATCCCTCCCATGTTTAAGGTCATAGTGTCTGGACACACTGTGGCCTGGGAATCCTTTTCTAATATTAGAGACATGTTCGCCCAACCTGGTGGCCAGACTACGCATAGTCCTCCCCACGTAGTCCAACCCACAAGGGCACTTAATAAGATATACCACATTAATGATGTTACATGTAATGCACGATCCAATATTATAAGTCTTCCCAGTAACAGAGGAACTAAAAGACTCTACCTTCCTGCCTCTTAGCGTGTTAATCCTGCAGGCTTTACACCGTTTATAAAAATAATAACCCTTCAAATCCTGAAAAAACAAAGGTCTAGAAGGTGGGTCAGGCACATTAAGTGCCACCCTATTCCTCAGGCTCCCTGAGCCCCTAAAATCCACCCCCGGTTTTTCAGGAAGGGCTGGGCCCAATATCCGATCACTCTTTAAAATCGGCCAGTGTTTGGACAAAGCTTTCTTGATCAAATAGTGTTGGTTCGAGTAAGTGGTGAAAAAGGTGGAGCCCCAATCACGAGTCCGACCAACCGAAGGGGGATTCTCCTGTATAAGGCAGTCTCTACTCTGCTGTTTCACCTCACAAATTATGCGGTCCAAGTCCTCCCTCTGATAACCTTTCTCCAAAAACCTCTTTAGTAGAACCTGGGCCTCAATACGATAGTCCTCCACCCTTGAGCAGTTCCTTCTCAACCGGAGGAACTGACCCTTGGGGACCGCCGTAATCCAAGTCGGATGATGGCAGGAATCAGTCAGTATAAAACTGTTCCGATCCGTATTCTTAAAAAAGGTATTGGTGATCTGGGTCTCTCCTGAAACTTTTATACAGAGGTCCACAAAAATGTATCTCGGAGGCGCTTATTTCATGAGTCAGGGATATACCCCTATCATTTCTATTAAGGGAGTCCAGAAAAGATGTGACTGAGTCTCTGTCTCCCTCCCATATGAAGATGATATCATCTATAAAGTGCCTCCAAAGCACCACTTCTGGTTTACCGGGGCTCAAGACTACCTCCTCCTATTTTGACATAAATAAATAAGCCATGCTGGGGGCAAATTTTGCCCCCATAGCTACGCCCTTCTTTTGAAGGTAAAAGGAATCCTGGCTCCAAAAATAATTGTGGGTCATCGCATATTTCAACAAATCTAAAATAAACTGTTTCTGTAGGCAGGGAATGGTAAAATCCCCTGCCAAGAAATGTATTACAGCTTCCATTCCCAAATCATGAGAAATAGAGGTGTAAAGTGATGAGACATCTGCCGTGACCAGTAAATAATTTGATTTCCATTCTATATTCTGTAAGAGATTGATCACATGCTTAGAATCCCTCAAATAAGAGGGTGTGCCCATCACAAGCGGTTGGAGAAAGAAATCAATATATTTTCCCACTCTCGAGGTGATGGAATCAATACCGCTGATGATGGGCCGACCCAGAGGGTTCTCCAAGCTCTTATGTATTTTGGGTAGACAATACATAGTTGGTAACCTTGGGGCCAAGGGGACCAGAAACTGAGCCTCCTTCTTATTTAGGATACATAGAAACATAGAAAAGTGACGGCAGAAAAAGACAGTAGTCCATCGAGTCTGCCCCTTTTTATTTATTTTTTTTTATTTTTTTTTTTACCTAGGCTCATACCCTCATTCACCAGGATCCTCAACTCTTTTTTATACCTAGACACAGGATCATTGGCCATTGTAGTATATGTGTCTGTATCCTAGCTACTTCATTATTATAGGCAGATTTATCTAAAACCACTATGCCCCCCCCCTTTGTCCGCTGATCGGACTACAATGTCTTTCCTCTCACATAGCCTGGTTATGCCTATTTCAATATTCTTATCCGCACGTATTATATGATATTTACGGGATTCTACATCTTTAAGAACAAGATCCCTAAATACGGTCAAATTTGATGACATATTGCCCGGGGAATAAAGAAGTGTTGCTCAAATTAGAATGTCAGGAATCACACGATCCTTTACAGGATTTGATAAAAGATACCTTTTAACCACTTAACAACCGCCCCATAGACAATTGACGTCTACAGGGCGGTTGCTTAATTCTGGGAGGACGTCTATTGACGTCCTCCCAGAATCGCGGTTCCTGCGCGCCCCCTGGGGCGCGCACACGGGAACATCCGTGACCGTCGGGTCCGGGGGACCCGACTGATCACGGATCGTGGTGAATGCCCGCTGTGCGCGGCCTTTCACCACGTGATCGCGCCGTCAAATGACGGCGTGATCACATGTAAACAAGCCGGCGGAAGCGCCGGCTTCTCTCTCCTCTCCGCACCGATCGGTGCAGTGTGAGAGGAGAGAGGGGGGAGAGAGGAGGTGCTGCAGCGCTGTGGGCGATGTGTAATGCCCACAGCGCTGCCAGGTCACAAAATACTCCCCCCACCATCTATTTACCACCCACCCATCAGCCACCCACCCAGCCATCATCAGCCACCCCCCACCCACCACCCACCGACTACTACCGACCCACCCACCGACT
>BLSH010234886.1:1953087-1967490 GCA_018402905.1 Glandirana rugosa | reverse complement strand
TCTCCAGCTGTATGTTTGTGATGAGAGTTGACTCGTTAACCTATATGACATACTTTTCTACAGAACCGTAACTTGTAGTTCCTGAGTAAAATTTACCGTTTATTAGTTTGATACAAGTCGTCTATACTATCACAGGGTTCGGTCCAGAAATATGACCATCGCTACTCAAGACTGTAGTGGTTCTATGACCGTGACTTTCTTTTAGTGAATTCTGTTGTGTACTGTGAGATATAACGGGCTTTGTTCTACTATTTTAGATCGAACCGTTTGATTATTTGCCATTTAAAATGAGTCCTTGATGTTCAATGCCAAGACATCTTTTCATACAGTATATCCAATTGCTCAGTTGAGAGTAGTGTTTGTATGTCGACCTCTTGAATGTGCACATTGTTCACTTCTAATGTTCCCCACATGATATCAGCATTTATGATGGGTTCAAACACCCATATGGGTCACATGTATCAATCATCATAGAAAACAATGCCCAAGAATGAGAAGTGACAAACAGTCTGATCTGCCCATAAAGGCCTTCAATGAAGGACCTCTAAGATCATTCCAATAACAAATGCAGATACAAAAAAATCCACAGTAAATAAAAGGTAATCAATTTTCTTTTTCTCATAGAACACAGGGCATAAAATGAATAATGATAAAGACAAAGATGCATCAAAACAATCACCTCCATAAGAATTCAGTGTCTGCACTAAACATTCGGCTTCTTCACTAATCTTGTCTTCTATAGCATTTTTTCCCATCCCGTAATCTCGGAGCGTTGAAAGAGTGAATCTTCTCATTGCTTTCCAGCTCTCACCATTAGAAAAAAAAAGACCTAACAGGAAGAATATAAATTATTTTTTTATTTGTGTCAACAAATATAACTGTTGGATACACATGCTGCCTAAAATACAGATCCAGGGCTGTTGATAGCAATCACAAATGGATCCTAGTGTTTACTTTATCTTATCCCGGGACTTAACTTGCATTGCATGCAGAAAACAGGATATCCAAACACAAGAACAGAAATACCACACACATGCTATAATAAATACATCCCCCTTAATTTAGTTTGTTCCAAAAATCCTCTAGCATTCAAGAGCCATATGGATCACAGAATGAAGCTATTTCCCCTTTCCCAGCTCTTTGATACCCAGTAAATCAAACACTGCAATAATCTTCTGTGCCATTTTTATAACCCTCTGCAAGGTATTCATGGACTGGTCATGATCCCTGCTGATGAAGACCTGCTCTGGGAGGCCTGCCCTCCATAGATTCCTCAAAAAATACAGACTCTGATAAGCCTTGCCCAGTGCCCACCAGTTGGGATATATGACTTGTCCAAAACAGATCCTCATTAATTATTTTTCCCAGAAAGCAAAAATCCTGTACAATCTCAACCTCTACCCCATCGGTCACCACATCCCTTATTTTCCTAAAATTATTAACACTTTCAATTGTCTTATCTACGTTTAGCTTTAAATTGTTTTCTCTGCACCAACCAACTAGGTTGTCTATATCTTGAGGACACACAGACTTGTCGCTGCTCCTATTTTTCCCACAAGCATGGTGACATCTGCAAATTTTAACACAGAGTCCACTTCAAAATGAGTGTCACAATCATAAGTATATAAAGCAAACAAGAAAGGGCCTAGCACACATCCTTGTGGCACTAAGGGCTCGTTTACACTCGCTTCAAAACAGAGCGTCAGACAGGCGTTGTTAAAGCTCCCTTAACGCCAGTCAAAGCCCATGTCATTAAATAAAATGGTTAGCTTACAGCCCTGTTTAAACCTTGCATTGGCTTCGCTGCGCTTCAGCTTCACATCAAAAATTATACCCCATGTAGCTTTAGCCAGGCTTCAAAGCCTCCCCAACGCCTCCATAGAGGTCTATGAGGAAGCTTGTTTGAAGCTGTAATTCAGCTTTAGCTTCGCTTTGTTTTGGAGAAATTGCAGGTGTGAGATATCAACAAACACACAGGGCATTTACAAAGCTTCAACAAGGCTTCAAAAGTGCATCACTGAAGCCTCATCGAAGCCTTGTTGGAGCCTTGTTGAATCCTCACTGAAGCCTCTTTGAACCACCGCTGAAGCCTCAAAAACACATCATAAAAGCTTGTTGAAGCTGTATTAGCTTTAATGAGCGTTGAAGCCGAAGCAAGTGTAAACTAGCCCTTAGAGACAGTCCTGATGAGTAACAATTATTAATTATTACCCTCTGCTACCAATCAGCCAGGTAATCCAAAAACAGTCCTAATGAGTTTAGCTTAGACACTAGCTTAATTGGTAAAATCGTATTAAACACTGAACTAAAATCAATAAACTCATATGGGCATAATTATTTTTGTTTTCTAAGTGAGTCGATACAGAATGTAACGCAAGTGCAATATCGTCATGTGTGAGTATATTTTCCCTGAAGGCAAACTGGTAGCTAACCAGCTTCAGTTGAATACATTGCTTAATATGATTTAAAATTGATTTCTCAAAACATCTCTGGTGGGATCAACAGGCTGTTTTCTGCACGTATTGAACATAGTACAACAGACCACAAATAAAGCTCAATTGCATGAATCATATTATTGCTTTTTGCTAAAGATAAAAAAAAGACTACCATTGCCTTCTGTTGTTTTGGAAAATATCGCCATCTTTGGTCTGTTAGAAAATTCTTCACCATGGTTGAGTAGAGCATCTTTAACAGTGTCATAGCCGCACAAGACAATGATTTTTGTCATTCCGAAATGAATAGTTAATACTGTGCCATACTCTTTAGACATCTGTAAATGCAACATACAGTAGAAGTCATAATTAACGGTCAAAAATTAACATTAAGGAAATTAATTCTTAGATGCCTGTGTACCCACAAAGAAGTTGCTGTTTCTTCAGGTCCCTTGTACCCAGATCCCACAACTCTACAAGCAGCACCATGCTCCCTGACACTGAAGAATGAATGCTTATTGTAAATATAATATAATATAATATATATATATATACATATATATATATACATACATACACAGTATCTCACAAAAGTGAGTACATCCCTTTACATTTTTGTAAAAAAATTTTTATATATCTTTTCATGTGACAACACTGAAATTACACTTTGCTACAATGTAAAGTAGTGAGTGTACAGTTTGTATAACAGTGTACATTTCCTGTCCCCTCAAAAAAACTCAACACACAGCTATTAATGTCTAAACCGCTAGCAACAAAAGTGAGTACACCCCTAAGTGAAAATGTCTAAATTGGGCCCAATTAGCCATTTCCCCTCCCCGGTGTCATGTGACTTGTTAGTGTTACAAGGTCTCAGGTGTGAATGGGGAGCAGGTGTGTTACATTTGGTGTTATCGCTCTCACTCTCTCATACTGTTCACTGGAAGTTCAGCATGGCACCCCATGGCAAAGAACTCTCTGAGGATCTGAAAAAAAAGAATTGCTGCTCTACATAAAGATGGCCTAGTCTATAAGAAGATTGCAGAGACCATACAGTGGTTTAACCGGACAGGTTCCACTCAGAACCGGCCTCACTATGGTCGACCAAAGAAGTTGAGTTAACATGTTCAGTGTCATATCTAGAGGTTGTCTTTGGGAAATAGATGTATGAGTGCTGCCAGCATTGCTTCAGAGGTTGAAGGGGTGGGGGGTCAGCCTGCCAGTGCTCAGACTATACGCCCCACACTGCATCATTTTGGTCTGCATAGCTGTCTTCCCAGAAGGAAGCCTCTTCTAAAGATGATGCACAAGAAAGCCCTCAAACAGTTTGCTGAAGACAAGTAGACTAAGAACATGTTTTACTGGAACCATGTCCTATGGTCTCATGAGACCAAGATAAACTTATTCGGTTCAGATGGTGTCAAGCGTGTGTGGCAGCAACCAGGTAAGGAGTAGAAAGTGTGTCTTGCCTACAGTCAAGCATCATTGTGGGAGTGTTATGGTCTGGGGCTGCGTGAGTACTGCTGGCACTGGGGAGCTATAGTTCATTGAGGGAACCATGAATGCCAACATGTATTGTGACATACTGAAGCAGAGCATGATCCCCTCCCTTCGGAGACTGGGCTAAGACTATGGGACACTTCCTGGGGTTGGCCGTGAGTCCTGCTTTCCTTAGAGAATCTACTGCTGCCTGTCTGTGGAACGAGACAGGAACACTATGCAAGCCAAACAGCATCCGCTTATACTGGAAGGACCCCTTGGGGTAGAAAACGCAGTTTTCTCTTTCGCTGACTCCGTTAGGGGTATCTGACAATAACCTTTAGTCAGGTCCAATGTAGTTATGTGCCGGGCACTACCCAATCTATCAACATGCTCGTCAATAGAGTTGAGCGAACCCAAACTGTAAAGTTTGGGTTCGTACCGAACTTTGGGGTGTCCGTGACCCTGACCCGAACACGAACATTTGAAAAAAGGTTTGGGTTCGAGTTCTGGGTTCGGGTATTTGATCATGCATGTTGAATAGCTGCAGGGCAGCCAATCAACAAGCGTTTCACTGGTTTGCCCTTAGAAGCCATCACAGGCATGTCTACTAATGGCATGGCTGTGATTGGCCAGTGCATCATGTGACACAGCCTCTTTATAAGCTGGAGTGCTGCATGTCACATGCTCTCTGGGTAGTGTAGGGAGAGGATGCTGCCAGTGCTGTGAGGGACAGATTGCAGATAGATAGGTAGAGATTACTACTACTACTACTGCTTTTAGGGACAGATTGCAGATCTAATAACATCTCATCCTGCATTACAGAACGATCTGACTGGACTAGGTAGAGTCTACTGCTGAGAGGGACAGATTATTGTTCTAAAATCATCTCCTAGTTCTATAGGGTCAGGTTCCTGCTGTTGCTGTAAGGGACAGATTATTATTCTAAAATCATTTTGCAGCCCTCTATCACTTTCCAGGACTCTTTTACAGTCATTTTTGTGCCGAAAAGTTTGGGTCCCCATTGAATTCAATGGGGTTCGGGGTAAAGTTCGGGTCAAGTTCGGTACCGAACCCGGACTTTTTTCCGAAGTTCGGCCGAACCCGAACATCCATGGGTTCGCTCAACTCTACTCGTCGACAAGAGGCATTGGGTACACATCAAATTTGGACTCGCTGTTTAACTGTCTGAAATCATTACAAAACCTTATCTTTCCATCTGGTTTTGGCATCAATAGCATGGGACTGGACCAGTCACTGTGGGACTCCTCTATCACGTCCAGCTCTAACAGGTTCTTTACTTCATTGGCAACTGCTTCACGCCTGCCCTTGGGTATTCTATAGGGCTTTACGTTTACACGGACCCCTGGTTCCATAATTATGTCATGCTGTATAACTGTGGTCAGTCCGGGCAGGTGAGAGAAAAAGTCTCTATTCTTATTCACAAATTATTTAACCTCCCTGGCGGTAATCCCGAGTGTGGCTTGGGGTGGAATTTCAGTACCATTAGCGGTAACCCCGAGCCACACTTGGGATTGCATCGCTGGATCCAAGGCAGCGTTACTTAACTTGCCCCTGGATCCAGCGATGTCTACCGCCGTGTCTGCAGGCTGTGTCCGCGGCCCGATGACTCTGTGTGCCGGGCTCCGTTCCCTCCGAGCGTTGCGTCGCACGGGGACAGAGACCGGCGGGGAAATTCAAAAAGTGAAACACACACAGCACATACAGTACACTTTACAGATTACATTACTGTATGAAATCATTTCACATCCCCTTTGTCCCTAGTGGTTTGCCCAGTGACCTGCATGCACTTTTATATTATATATGTCATTCTTTCTGCCTGGAAACTTGAGAATGTCCATGGCAACCAAAAAGTGTCCCTTTACGTGAAAAGTGGTTTTTGATCAGCTAGAAAACACCGATAGTAAATAAGAATCATTTGCAGGATTGAGTGATACTGATTTTTGGGGAAATTTATCATCAGACACTGAAAGTGACGACAGCGACAATTCTGCAACTGAGCAAATTTCAGTGTTTTTGGTTTGATTACATTATTGAATACATTTTATTACTATTATGTTATTATTTTTGATAATTATTTCTAGTTATTTATTATATTATAATTTATGATTTCATGTTTCAAACTTTATCATACCCGGGATGTCTATTAGACTATTGCTTGGACAGATTTAAGTGAGTTATTCCTTAGAATTACAGGCCTACAATATAAAACGCCAAATTTCCATGTAAAATAATGGTACCGCTTTCAGCACCAAAAATCTGAAATAATCATACCGCCAGGGAGGTTAATGTCCTTTTGTTGGGCCACTGACAAGGTTTCAGTTATGGGTACTTCAGGACTCACGGTGGCCATGTCCTTTTTGGGGGGTTGACCTTGTCATTAAAGTCTCTCTGTCCTTCCAAGGTTTCAGGAGATTAACGTGATATATTTGCTCGGTTTCCCTTTTCCCAGGCTGGTAAACCTTGTAGTTTACCTTCCCTACTCTTTCCATGATTTCAAAGGAACCTTGCCACTTTGCTAGGAACTTCTCTTAACGGTGGGGACTAGTACCAGCACTCTATCACCAGGGTTGATAAACCCTTCTCTGGGCCTCCTGGGCTTGCTCCATGTGTTCCTGTACAAGCGGCATGACAGCAGCGATTCTATCTTGCATCATTGAGATATGCTCAATGACGCTTCTTTAAGGCATGGTTGCTCCCTCCCATGTTTCTTTTGCAATATCTAGCAATCCTCTGGGATGTCTCCCATACAGCAGTTCAAAAGGGGAGTAACCTGTAGATGCCAGAGGTACCTCCCATATGGCAAACATGAGGTATGGCAGCAAAAAATCCCAGTTTCTCCCATCTTTGTCCACCACCTTTTTTAACATGCTTTTGAGGGTCTTGTGGAGAGATTTAACAAGACCATCAGTTTGCAGGTGGTAGACAGAGGTAAGAAGATGGGAGATTTTGAACAACTTACACAATTATTTAGTGACTCGAGACATAAATGGGGTGCCTTGATCTGTCAATATTTCTTTTGGAATACCTACATGACTAAATACCTGGACAAGCTATTTGGCAATAGTTTTAGCTGAGGTATTACACAAGGGAATGGCTTCAGGATATAGCGTGGCATAGTCCGGTATTACCAGTGTGTGCTGATGGCCCCAGGAAGACTTTACTAAAGGGTCCACCAGATGCATGCCAATCCTTTCAAAAGGCACTTCAATGATTTGTAATGGTACCAGCGGACTGCGAAAATGGGGGCGATGGCACCGAATACAGACACTCTGGACATGACAATATTCTTTGACATCTGCATATAACCCGGGCCAAAAGAATCTCTGTTATTCTCTCCCTGGACTTCTCGATACCTAGGTGTCCCCAATCACATGACCATGGGCCAAATCTAGTACATTCCGGTGATAGGGTTTGGGAACCACTAGCTGCTCTACCTCCTCCTCTCCTTTCTTTATCACCTGATACAGCAAGTTATTTTTAAGAGCCATGTAGGGAAAAGACACCCCTATCCCTCCCCACTAGGTCTTCATGAAGCAGTGAGGGTACCACCCAGACTGAATGCATCACCATGCCCCAAGGGGTATCAATCTCCACCGCAGTCTTGTAATCATGTGTATCAGCATGTATTTAAATAACCCCAATAGTGTTAGGGTGTAATTTTGCAGGATTTACACAATCACTTTTGATTAAGATCATCACACTACCAGAATCTAGCAGAGCTGTGACTGGCTTTCCATCAACTGAAATTACACACATTTGCTTTTCCATGCGTTCCTGGCATGTTGCAGTACATGCTACCTGCGCAAAAAGAGACATGCATTTTTTCAAGTAAGCATTATCACATTGCATTGGTTCATCATTTAGGGAACAGTTAGCAGGAATATGACCAAATGCATGGTAACGATAACATTTTATATGCTCTGTACCCAGTCCTCTAAATGGCCTCAGAGATCTTCCTGACCTATTTGGCCAGTCTCCAGGTCCTGAGCCCATAGTCTCAATATCTGTGGTTTAAGACTTGTAATTTCTTGCCACACCCTTGAACCCTGGAACAGTCTTACCAGATCCTTCCGGCAATTTTTCTCCCCTGGAGACCTTGGAGTGGGGCATGGATGGGTTAAAGTCCTTGGCAGCAGTATATCTCTCCACCAAGTCTGCCAGCTGGTTTGCAGTCTTAGAGTGCCCACTTCCTCAAAGTGGCAGGGAGTGCCCGTAAATAGTTGTCCATGACCACACGCTCCACAATCTTATGGCCTGACAAAGGCTCTGGTTGCAACAATTTCTTGGTGAGGTGTTTCAGAACAAACATTTGTGAGCGGAGGGGCTTATCAGTACTGCATCACCAGCGATGCACCCGTTGAGCCTGGACTGCAATTATGACACCCATGCATGCAAGCATCTCCACTTTCAAAGTTTCATGAACCTGGGCAGCCTCTGATTCAAGGTCTTTTGGGGTTCTCCTGTCAGAAAAGGCACTAGCAGTCCTGCCCATTGCTCTTTTTGTCATCCTTCTCGAACAGCGACTCTTTCAAAGTCACCAGGTACGCTTCCACATCATCAACAGGTGTCATCTTCTGCAGCAAATATTTTTTAATAATTATAAAAATTATTTTTAATAAATAAACAGGTTGGAGCCTAGTTCCAACATAAGTTTCTCCTAACCCAGGTATAGGAGCCTTCATGCACATGACGGTAGACACAGAAATTAATCTAATGCTACTGGTGTGCATTCTATGTACCTGCCCATGGCTCCCAACCATCCTCTATTTGGACCTACTTAGCCTTTTAACCAGCATGCAAATCATTGCATTTTAATTATGCCGGTAAAAAAGGAAAAAAGTGGTGAAAATAAGCATTTGTGTGCTCGACTCATCAATTTTTGTTGTGTTAATTCTTCATATTCTTACGTAACTGCAGTACCTTCCCTGTCCAGAGGGAGTAGAAAGAAGAACAAAAGAAAACAAGAAAAAATGTATTTGACACAGGAAGTCCTTCAATTCATCTTCATCTAGCCATGGCACTGCACATTGTGAAGTAGTTTCCTTGCTGCCTGCTGTCCTCTCTGGTCCTGCTATCCAGTGGCCTACTTTCTGTCAATTTGGTTTGGTATACAGTGTTCAAAAGGATAGGCTTGTCCATCAGAGAAGTACTGACTAAGCTCCAACACTAGGAAGATAATCAGGATTAGGGTATTCCCTTCCTCTCATGGCTAAAGTACTGGTATACTGTCCAGAGAGGTAAGCCACGAATCAGCATCAATAACTGTCTATAGCTAAACTATGGTGACCCAACATGAGCTGGAAATATATAGGAGGTGATAACAATGTTGCTGGTGATGCCCAAGGGGCTCAAACAGGAAAAAGTAGGGAATTGGTTGAATGTGGTAGAAAACACAAAAAGTAAATGCACAGCTGTTCCTAGATTTTTCAGGTACAAACGACTTTAGGAGCCCTTGTAAGTTCCTGGCAAAGACGGACAGATCATGGCACTATGGCAAGTGGGCTTACAGGTAAAAAGAACAAACTCAAAAGACGGCCCAGACTATTTATTTAACCAGGAGTCATATAATCCTTATTTTCAGCACTGCAAGGCATGTTCATAAGGTAGAAGGAATGTCAACTAATTGCCCCATATTGATACCTGTCTTTAAAAAACCTTATATCGTGAGGTGGATGCTCAGGGAAGAGCTGCTGATACCCTGAATCATAATCTCTCTCCATCCGAGCGCCTGAAAGCCCAACACAGCTATCCTTCAACCCAACTTATCAGGATTCCTCCCTGCAATGGCCCAGGCCATCATTTCAAGCTCGGGCTGCCTGATCAGGGGAGCAACTCCCTCTGGCCTAGTCCATGGCCTGCCGCCATCTTACAACAAAGCGGAGCCATCCTCAGTCTCCGAGGGATCCTACCCTCAAATCCACCTACCGGCCTCCTCTTCATCCAACTGCATCTGTCCCTCAGTAAGCCTGGTAAGAGACTCTGCCACCCCAGATCGGCCCTCCACTCTCCCCACTACGTTCTCGGTTATATATAAAGTGGCGCTGACTCCCGATCCTAGAGATATCAGGGCCGTCATAGTGCCTATCATCCTGAGGCCGCCACCATCTCTAAGGCCTAGCACCATCTGAGAGCCCTGAGTCCCTGCCATCCTAACAACCAGTACTCAGTACTGACTGCCCTAGGGCCACCGCTTTTGTACTAGCCCTACAGCTACAGATTTGGAGCTCTCCTCTCACACCAGCCCGCTGCCCAGATTGTGGCCTACTGAGGCCTTGAAGCAGCAGCCATTTTTCGGACCTCAGGCCTCCATCCCAGCTGCCAACTTCATCCTGGGGCCCCTAAGAACCTAGCCATCTCTGCCCCATCATATCTACATCCCTATGCTGAAGGAGAGAGGCTGGGAACTATCATCAAGTAGCTACCTAGACTGTAGATTTCTGAGGCCTATTAGCAGTGGCCATCTTGGTACACCCACTCCACCTCTGTCTGATATCAAGGCCCTGACTATATCTCAACCTAAAAGTCCTCTATCTGGTGACAGGGCTTAGCACAAGAGGAGCTGAGACATATCTGTGGATAACTCCCAGTACCAGAGCTCCAACAAAACATTTTACCTCAGATTACTATCACATTCAACTAATGAGAGGGTGTGGCTTGCTGCCAACAGTGATGGACACTTAAGCTGAGAGCTCTGAAGGACAGAGAGATCAGATCAGCGACAACCGATCTTCCTCAATACCGCAACATTACCACATACCACAACAGGTACCCAAGACCTCATGGCTGCAAAGTCCAGTAAAAGTAAAGATGACCAACAACCACAGAAGATCACAGCCTTTTTCGCTCAACCAGCTCCGTGGCAGACAAAGAGTCTATATGACACCGGCTACTTAACCTCCAGTGCGACAGCAAGAAACACAGATCCCCGCGATGAGGAAAACACATTACAGACACTACCCATTTCTCCCTCTGGAACAGGATCACGCAGCCCAGAGAATGCCAGCCCAGCATAAGCATGTATGAGGCTTGAATTAGGACCGCAGCCCACTCATGAGGGAGACAGGGAGTCAACCCTTTCACTGCAGCTCAAACAGCTCAAACCTCCATTGCAAACTTTCCAACCACAGAGCAACCAGTCCTTGACACAACAATGAAGGACATGTTAATGTCACTACAGTCCTCATTATTTGCCAACTTTTCCTCACTATTCCATACAGTATCCTCGGGCCTGCAGGTTATGGAAAATAGAGTGCAAACAGTGGAAGCTAAAATAGGAGAATGTACAGAAACTATAAACAATCTAATTGATGCATATGACGACACCAAAGAGGACCAACAATGGATCAATCTAAGCTCGCAGACCTGGAGAACAGGTCCAGAAGCAACAACTTCAAATTGCGGGGAGTGCCCGAATTGGTGACGCAAAGTGATCTACACAAATTCGCCCACACGCTTATGTCCACCTTACTTCCAGAATACCCAGAAATTGAGCTCACCATAGACCCCATCCACCGCATCCCAAAAGCGGACTCTGTTCCCAGGGACGTACTCATGAGAATACATTTTTTTCAAACTAAGGAACACCTGCTGGCAACAGGTAGGATACACAAATCACTACCCACTCCATTTGAAAACATCCAGCAGTTTGTGAATCTCTCCAAACATACCCTATAGCTCAGGAGACAAGGCACTTCAAAACCACTGCATGCCCTACAAGTGGTGCCACCCAGCTACTTTAATTGTACCTCGAAATGGTACCACACATGTGATCCATACCCTCACCTACAGCATGAGATTACTCCATACATGGGGTATTATACCAGATCCATCAAGCGAAGAATCCATGCAAACCAATCCATCAACACCACCACAACCTCAAAGGCCTCCCCCTGGAGGTCAAGACCAACCACCCAAATCTTGAAATGAACAGGAGATGTACCAGCAGTACTACCACTTATTTCTCCTTCCATTCGAGAATGATTATTCCACCGGTTAACTTTCTTCCCCCTTTGTTACTTTTTTTAGTTGATTCTTTTATTTTTCATTTAATTTTTATTTCCTTTGTATTGATATCTGGTGATTCAGGATATATTAACTCTTTACAGCAAGTTCATACCTGTTGACTGTTATTACCCTTTGTTCATAAGGTTACAGAGATATCCAGTAACAATCCTTAGGCTCAAACAACTATCGGGATCAATCTATATGCAACACAAAAAGTCTTCTTGACTGCTATCAAATGAAGTACCAGCACAGCAGTAAGTTAAAAGACACCTGTTTGGGGAAACCCTGCCATTCACACAACCTGACATGCCATTCACCATAGTATCTATCAACGCCAGAGGGTTAAACCACTCCGCAAAGCGCAGATCATTTTGGATGACAGCACAAACCTACAAATGAGACATTCTATGCGTCCAGGAGACGCACTTCTCCCACTTATCCCTGTCTTACTGTCAAAATAAGCAATATCCCCATATATATCACTCTTGTTACTCAGCAAAAAAGAGAGGAGTTAGAGACACAATCTCTTTCCAACTCCATCATCAAGAAGTAGACACCAACGGGCGTTACCTTATTGTATGCCTGATTAACAATGCACTCTACACTATTATATCTACGCACCCAACACCAACAGCCCTCATTCTTTTCCAAAATTCCAACAAAGCCACTTAATAATCTGTGGAGACTTCAACATGGTCCCAGACCCAAAATTGGTTTCCACCACTGCAACTAAATGCCACAACTCTCATCTGGAAAGCAACCTCCATTCCAATGACCTTCATGATGCCTGGAGATGTTACCATGTTACCATGCAAACGAACGTGACTACACATACTTTTTTCGCCATGTCACAATGCTTACTCTAGGATAGATCTTTTTGTATTAGACAAATGGCTACTGCAGGATGTTAAATCTTCTGAGATACACACTATTACTTGGTCCGACCATGCGCCAAAACCAATACATCTGGCATACTAAAAATCAGGTATAGGTATAGTGTGGAACTCGCACAAGGCATTTATGAGAGGAGTGTTGATTCAATTAGGTAGCCAAGAAAAAAAATGGAAAGGCAGCATTTAGATTCTCTACTTAAATCTATTCGAGAAACAGAATCCCAAAATAAATCAAACCCGCACTTGACTCTCCAAACTAAAATTATGTCCATGAGACATGGCCTAAGAACCCTGCTAGTAGATAAAATTGAGCATCAACAAGGCAAAATTAAAGGCAACTACTACTTCACATCAAATAAAGCAGGGAAAGCAATAGCACAATGTATAAAGGTCTACAGAACTAAAACAAGAATAGCAACTCTATCCCACCCAGCATCCTTAGATACAATTTACAACTCTCAGAGTATTGTGGACACCTTTAGTTGCTACTACAGTACCCTATATAGTATCAAAGATGAAGAAACAACAATCCAACAATCATCAGAAAATATCAACACATTGCTCAACCATATTTATCTTTCTACTCTTTCTGAGGATCAATTGAAACTACTTAATGCCCCAATGACCACTCAAGAAATCTCCTCAATAATAGCAAAACTTCCTCCTAATAAGTCTCCTGGCCCAGATGGCTTCTCAGGCGAATCTTTTAAACAGTTTAAAGACATTCTGAGCCCCCATATACTTCTAGTCTTTGAAAACGCTGCCTCTTCCTCCTCTTTACCTTCAGAGATGCTCAAGCACTAGGAATTATGCTACCGAAACCAGGGAAGGAACCCTCTTCTCCCCAAAACTACAGACCAATTTTGCTACTAAATATAAATATTAAAATATATGCTAAATTATTGGCCAATAGAATCCAAAACATCCTACCAGACCTAATACACCCAGACCAACCAGGCTTCACAAAATATCACCAGGCTACAGATGCCACTAGAAGACTAATCAACGTAATTCACCATGCAGAGGTCACTCGAATGCCTTCTCTGCTTCTATCATTAGAAGGCGTTTGATAGAATCCATTGGCAATACCTTCAAAACGTCCTCATCAAATTTGGCTTTCAAGACAACATCTTATCAGTAGAGTTGAGCTAACTTCTAGAAGTCCGGGTTCTGCTGGTTCAGCCGAACTTCGGGACAAAGTCCGGGTTCGGGTCCGGACAGAACCCGAACTTTGTCCCGGACCCCGAACCCCATTGAAATCATTTTTTTATAAATTTCAATAAAGGGACAGGGGTAAAGAAACATCCAGTGAACAGGGTGGGAATGGGGGTAAAGGAAGAAAAACATCTGGAGATCCTGGAAGGACCTGATAAAATGTCGGTAAAAACACGGATTTTCAAGCCCAGGGGTAACTAAAGTTACCCCAAGCCCCAGGCCCTGTTTCAAGCCCAAGACAGGCCTGGGCTTGGGCCTGAAACAGGGCTTCAAGCCGACTTGGTCGTCTTGGGCCTGAAGATCTTCAATCGAGTTGAGATGACTATTCTACAACAGAACTTTCGGTTTAAACTACTCCT
>BLSH010234886.1:1935270-1945302 GCA_018402905.1 Glandirana rugosa | reverse complement strand
TCATTTCCGCCTGGCATCCTCTCGCACACCTTTTCCGTAACCCGGACTTCCCCCCAGGTCTAGATATCAAATCCTTCAACTGGTGGTTAAATAAGGGTCTCTATAGGATCGAGAACTTCTTCAATACCAATGGCCCAATATCTCTTCCCTATTGTATTAGCAAGCTTGACATGCCCTCCTCCAAGAGATTTCGATTCAATCAAATTTCTCACTTTCTTCATAAACTGTGGACCAATAAACCTGACACGCCTCCCATCGCTACTTATGAAGTCTGGTGCGGTACAGCCATGGAGCAGAGGGGAGGGATCTCGGTGATATACCAGGCACTTTCCAACCTGGACTCCAAGTCCTCCACCATGCTTGAATGGGAAAAAGACCTGGGCCAAGCCTGGAGCTTCTCAGATTGGCAGAAAGCTCATACCCAAGCGTTCAAAGGGATCCTAAACATTGCATTAGCGGAAGCCAACCTAAAGGTCTTAACCCGGTGGTATCTGGTTCCCCTGCGACTAGCCAAAATGTATCCGTTGGCCTCCCCGTTATGCTTCAGAGGCTGCGATCATGTGGGCTCGATGCTACACATCTGGTGGGAGTGCCCCAAAATCAGGAAATTTTGGAATAAAACTTTTAGCATAATCCAAAAAGTAACAGGCTTACCCATTCAGAAACAACCCCATACAGCTTTACTCAACTTTCCCATCCCTAACATCTCTAAATCTACTAACAGACTTATAACTTTCATATTCACGGGAGTCAAATTGACCTTGGCCCGATCCTGGAAGAAACCTACAATTTCTTTCTCCCAGGCCAAAAGAAAGATCTCATGGATCATGGCCCAAGAAAAGATGGTCAGTATCTACTTGGATTCTACTCCCAAGTGGGAGCTAGTTTGGGAACCCTGGGCCCGCTACCTCCAAATTGAGCTCTCCTGATTTCATTCTCCCTCTAAATCCCCCAGTTCTTGTCTGTCCCTTGGTCACTTCTTTCACTTTCTTCCCCTGCTATCTCCTCCATCTCATCTTCGCTCTCCTTGTTATAGAATTTGCTGTTCCACTCTCCCATCTCTCTCCCCCTTTTTTTTTTTTCCCTTTTCTTCTTCTCTTCTCCATTCTCCTACACTCTAGTTCCAACCCCTCTTTGTTATGTTAACCGACCTTTATACAGGACACATTGTTTAGGTCCCCCTTGAACCATGATGGCTCATAGGGCCTTATCTCAGGTACAGAGCTGGGTGAGCCCCGACTCCCCAGCATAGCTCCCTACAAATTGTTCACACTCGACGGAGATCGGTTTGCGGAGACAGTCCCCCATACACCCTTTAAGGTGCTCCCAGCCCCCCCCCGGCACAGTCTGCTCCCATGAGGGGTGCCGGAAGGGGCATGAGCAGTACCTCCCCTCTCATAGTTCGGACTCTCCCGCAATCCTCCCCAGTCCTCCTCTTGTTTGTATTCCATGGTTCATTTCATAACTTCCCAGGTGTCTCTGTATATGTTCACGCATTATATGATAATCATTCAAAAGTGTTGACTACTTAACTATTGTCATACCCTATGTTCTTCATGTCTTGTGTTTAATAATAAAAACTTTTGAAAGAAAAGAATAGATCTGCTGGGGGTACAGGATATGTGGACTTTATGGACTACTATACCGCCACCCTCCTAACACAAAAAAGAGACTGGCTGATATCCACACCTTCCACTAGATGGGGACAAATAGAATTCACCTGTTAGGAGAAGATCCATGCTTCCAGCGGTCCTTGGCGCCTATGCATGCGCCTGGGCGCATTTGCGAGTGCCTATGCGCGTTCACGAGTGCGAACGTGTGCGTGCACGCTCCCGTGATCATGCACGCGCCGGAAACGGCGCCAAATGCTGTTATTTGAACTCTCTGCACCTGTCAGCAGGTGCTGTCCGTTCTACAGCATTCCGGTGACCAGTTTACCCCCAATGTTTGTTCTGAGAAGACTTCCTGTTTCTGTGACCCCGGCTTCCCTTCTGGACTTTGCTATTATCTGCCTGCCTTGACCTCGGACTGTTTATGACCACTCTGCTGCCTGTTCCCTCTCGTCCATAACCCCAAACATACCACTAAAAGAATGGCGCCTCAAAGGAAGAAAAGATTCAAAGCCTCCTCATTCAGTCCACTATGAAATCCTTTGGCGACATCCAACAAGAATTCCACCTACCACCCAACATGATATTTACATATCTCAGCTTGAACAATGGTCTACAGTATCTCGCAAAAGTGAGTACACCCCTGACATTTTTGTAATTATTTTATTATATATTTTCATGTGACAACACTGAAGAAATTACACTTTGCTATGATGTAAAGTGGTGAGTGTACAGCTTGTATAACAGTGAAAATTTGCTGTCCCCTCAAAATAACTCAACACACAGCCATAAATGTCAAAACTGCTGGCAACAAAAGTGAGTACACCCCTAAGTAAAAATGTCCAAATTGGCCCCAATCAGCTATTTTTCCTTTCAGGTGTCATGTGACTCGTTAGTGTTACAAAGTCCCAGGTGAGAATGGGGAGCAGGTGTATTAAATTTGGTATTATCGCTCTTACTCTCTCATACTGGTCACTGGAAGTTCAACCTGACACCTCATGGCAAAGAACTCTCTGAGGATCTGAAAAAAAGAATTGTTGCTCTAGATAAAGATGGCCTAGGGCATAAGAAGATTGCCAAGACCCTAAAACCGAGCTGCATCACGGTGGCCAAGGCCATACAGCAGTTTAACAGGACAGGTTCCACTCAGAACAGGTTGTCTTTCAGAAATAGATGTATGACTGCTGCCAGCATTGCCACAGAGGTTGAAGAAGTGGGGGGTCAGCCTGTCAGTGCTCAGACCATACGCCACACATTGCATCAAATTGGTCTACATGGCTGTCTTCCCAGAAGGAAGCCTCTTCTAAAGATGATGCACAAGAAAGCCCACAAACAGTTTGCTGAAGATAAGCTGACTAAGAACATGGATAACTGGAACCATGTCCTGTGGTCTGAATGAGAACAAGATAAACGTATTTGGATAGATACATTTATTTCGTTCAGATGGTGTCAAGCGTGTGTGACAGCAACCAGGTGAGGAGTACAAAGACATGTGTGTCTTGCCTACATTCAAGCATGGGGGTGGGAGTGTCATGGTTTGGGACTGGGGAGCTACAGTTCATTGAGGGAATGATGAATGCCAACGTGTACATACTTAAGCAAAGCATGATCCCCTCCCTTCGGAGACATGGCCGCAGTGCAGTATTCCAACATAATAATGACCTCCAACACATCTCCAAGATGATCACTGCCTTGCTAAAGAAGCTGAGCATAAAGGTGATGGACTGGCCAAGCATGTCTCCAAACCTAAACCCTATTGAGCATCCGTGGGGCATCCTCAAATGGAAGGTGGAGGAGGGCAAGGTCTCTAACATCCACCAACTCCATGATGTCATAATGGAGGAGTGGAAGAGGACTCCAGTGACAACCTGTTAAGCTCTGGTGAACTCCATGCCCAAGAGGGTTAAGGCAGTGCTGGAAAATAATGGTGGCCACACAAAATATTGACACTTTGGACCCAATTTGGACACTTGCACTAAAGGGTGTACTCACTTTTGTTGCCAGCAGTTTAGACATTAATGGCTGAGTGTTGAGTTATTTTACAGCAAATTTACACTGTTATACAAGCTGTACACTCACTACTTTACATAGCAAAGTAGCAAAGTGTCATTTCTTCAGTGTTGTCAGAGGAAAAGATAGAATAAAATATTTACAAAAATGTAAGGAGTGTACTCACTTTTGTGAGATACTGTATCTAAAATTAAAAATCCCCTATATACAATTCCCTACATGGCGTGGCACTTCCTCACTAGCACTAATACAACCCAGAAGGGGATCTTACTACTATACTCCACCCTAGGATCAAAAAAAACATTCACCAAACATAAATCATACATTCAATGGGAAAAAGACCTAAAAGCCACCTTCACTGATAAACAGTGGACTAATGCACTTAAATACATATTATGAGCCACATGTTGCTCTACACAAAAATCTCACTTAGGTGGCATTTAACTCCTGCAAAATTGGCCACCTTCTACAAACAAATGTCCCACCATTGCTGGAGGAGCTGAGGTCATAAGGGCGACCTCTTACACATCCTGTGGGAATGCCCAGAGCTCCAGACCTACTGGCGGGAAATTTTCCATATTATCTTGATAGTAATTCAGACTCAAATTAAATCTACTCCGGAACTGGCCTTACTGAACATGACAATAGATGCTTTAACACCAAAGGTTTGCCACTTAGTAACACACATTCTTTTGGCAGCCAGGCTTAATATTACAAGACATTGGAAAAAGATTCAACCTCCCCTCACATCAGACACTCTGGAATAGATCCACAAACACTGCACCTATGAAATGTTGCTGGCTTCTAGTAGAGGCTCCTATCAGAAATCCCTCTCCTTATGGCAGCCTTAGATACAATGGTACAACCCAGTTCTGATACCCGGTGATAGATACTGAGTATATGAATGTATATTATGTCTTCTAAGTAAAGTGACACCCTGCTGTTATCTTCTTTATAACTCATCAACATAAATAACGAACCATATAGGACACAACAATGATTATAATCCAGGCTTGTATTCTTGTTGTTCCTTTTTCTTTTCTTTCTCTTTTTCTGCAATGCTAAGCAGATATGCTACTCGACTAAACGGTATGGCTAAATGACCCTGAACTAGATTCTCTGTAAAAGTTATGCTCTTCACTATAAAACTGTTGACAGGTACTGTAATTACATATGTCGTCACTCGGCTATTTGCTATGTATTGTATTGTTATGAAAAAACATTTTAATAAAAATATTGAAACATAAAAAAACCTTATATCAAAGTTGCCTTGACAGCAAGAGAACATCAGTGAGTTTGGCAAGATGGCTGTATTACCTCCATAAATGTTTTGTAAGGTTGGTTCATGTCAATCATGTGCATATTTCCAACGATGGGTAAAGGTTTGGGTCCAGGAGGTAAATTCTTGTGGTTATGTCTCCTCTGGTTGCTGTAAACATTGGCCAGGAAAAGGATGACCACGATAGATAAAAGGATTACACTAAAGTCCATGGGGAATGTGTTGCCAATGATATCTAAGGAAAGGAATACAAAAACACCAGAGTAAATGGAGCTAATTGTAACTTCTATCATTGTTTTAACCTCTGTGTTCGTATGTACTGCATATGTGCCCTCATTGTTTTTCTTGCTGACCACTGTCACCAAAACAGAAGAAAATGAGAGTTCTAAATTTAAGAGATGTCACAAGAAGAGCTGAAGGTTAATCCTCCAATGAAGGCATCTATTCCATTCAAATCTATCTAACAGAGGAATCTCCCTCACATTGTAGGGATCTCTTTACACTTCCTGTTGCATCTCTGCAGTGGAAAGTGAAGGGAAATCCCCCCAAGAGGACACCAAAATATAAACTGACAGGGGGGATCAATTCACAAAAGCATATTGCATGCGGTATGTGGGTCACGTGACACATTTTCCCCAAAAATCACATGTGATAGTGAAAATGTCCATTCACTATCCCTTTATGTGATATTTACCTGAAAAAAATAAAAACATTCATTCATTACCGCATGATATAGTGTTAAACTTAATTCACTAAAGGAAATAAATAATTAAATGCATGCTTTTTAATAAGGGGTCGTCAAGGCATGTGAAATTTAAGGAATGTATGAAGTTTCAGCTGGATGTTAAGGAGCTGGCACCCACCAGCGTCCTTAACAACCAGTGAATAGTTGGATGTTAAGGAGCCTGCAGGCCACCTCATTCTTAACAACCATGACTGCATGGCCTCCTTAACAGCGTGGGTACCCCCAATGCATACCAGGCCCTTTGGATTTTGAGGAAGACTCCATACCAGACACTCATACATGCATGCAGCCTGGCAGGCCAAGGGGGGGGGGGGAGTTGCAGATTGTCCCATTCTCTGTCACTGTCACTTTTATGGACAACTTGGCCTGCATGTAAGGACTTGTTCACACTGTGAGTAATGGCCTGCATTTTTCAGTTTTCAGTGTGCTCCATGCACATCATAATAATGCTGGTTTGATGTGTGCGGCATTGCACTGTAGAAAAATGCAGCATGTCTGCATTTTACACACTGCACCGGATGTCACTTCAAATAAAGTTGATAAAGTAAAAAAAAAAACAGTTAGTGAGATGCTCTGTAATGAGAACTGTACAGCCCCCTTCCAGAGCCAGCACAACACTAACTTGCAGTTAGGTAGTCCATTCAGCTCCTAAAATTTTCATTCCTGCTATCATTTTTACCACAACACACACTTAAAAAAACGTGGTAGTAAAATAAACCCCATAGTTTGTGTCAGTAGCCTTAGTAACTTCCATCATTAGTGTCAGTGGATGCAATAATATCTCCTATCATTTGTATACATGGCCACAGTAATAATCCCCAACATTGGTGTAAGTGGCCACAGTAATAATCCCCAGCATTGGTGTAAGTGGCTACAGTAATAATCCCCAGCATTGGTGTAAGTGGCCACAGTAATAATCCCCAGCATTTGTGTAAGTGGCTACAGTAATAATCCCCAGCATTGGTGTAAGTGGCTACAGTAATAATCCCCAGCATTGGTGTAAGTGGCTACAGTAATAATCCCCAGGATTGGTGTAAGTGGCTACAGTAATAATCCCCAGGATTGGTGTAAGTGGCTACAGTAATAATCTCTAGCATTAGTGTAAGTGGCCACAATAATACCAGTCAGATTCATGGTCAGTAGTATTCATTGGCAGTGCCTTTAACCTGACCCCCTCCCCCACTCACTGCACCCCACATTGGTGGCCAGTAACAGTGCTATCAACCCCCCACCCCAAATTGCTGGTCAGGGTTGGGTAAATCTCAGTAGCAGCTGAGTATTAATACTCATTCTACATACACACACACCCTTTGGAGGTCAGCAGCATGATTATTTTGCTGCAGTATGGAGGAACCACATGCCATCAGTTTAATTTTTATTATTTCTTGAAGCAGGATTTTCAAAAAATCCCCCATTAGTACACCTCCTTACACTAAACAGTTATCACATTTGTGAAATTCTTTACCTTTGAAGAGATATGTTCAATGAATGTGGGAGGTACACAAGCCTGTACATGTAAATGTGAACAAGCCCACTCCAACCTGAATCGCACCCCTCATTCTGCAGCCAGGCCCAATAACCAGTGACACACAACATGTCTTCTCTCCTCTCCATCCACAAGGAGATAAACATATTGCCCTTACTTTCTGTAATCATTACTAATCTGTACACACATCACATAATGATATATTATACACACTGTACTCTGCTGTAATTCACTATTAGAAATATTCCTCCTCCTCCTGCAGATGTGAGATCGTTATAACAATCAGTGCTGGTATGGTGTATATGAGGACATCCCCAGCCGTACCACAGAAAGAGAGAGCTGGGATGTTTTATATCAGCGTGTGACACAAGTAAATGTCAGCATGAGAAAAACAAGAAAGTACAGTGCTGCCTTAGTAATCAATAACACAATAATGGTGGAACCCTCTAATGTATGGAAATCTCAATAAACGTCAATATCACCACAATAACGGTCTCTGTGATATGTAACATCACATATAATACACATCACACTGAAAATAAGACATAAAAATGAAACTTTGCAGGGATGGTGCAAACCCCTCCTTTAGATATATGGAAGTGTACAGTGTCATTAAACAGTGCAGCCTCATCAGTGTTGCTTATCAGTGGCCATCAGTGTGGTCACACAGTGCCACTTATCAGTGCCCATCAGCGCAGTCACATAGTGCCCACCAGTGCCGCTTATCAGTGCCCATCAGTGCGGTGACACCGTGCCCACCAGTGTCACTTATCAGTGTCCATCAGTGTGATGACACCATTCCCACCAGTGCTGCTTATCAGTGCCCATCAGTGTGGTGACACCGTGCTCACCAGTGCCGCTTATCAGTGGCCATCAGTGCGGTGACACCATGCCCACCAGTGCAGCTTATCAGTGCCCATCAGTGCGGTGACACCGTGCTCACCAGTGCAGTGACACCGTGCCCACCAGTAATGCTTATCAGTGCCCATCAGTGCGGTGACACCATGTCCACCAGTGCTGCTTATCAGTGCCCATCAGTGCGATGACACCATGCCCCCTACCTGTGCCTCTTATCAGTGCCCATAAGTGTGGTGACAGCATGCCACCTACCAGTGCCTCTTATCAGTGCCCATCAGTGCGGTGACACCATGCCCCCTACCTGTGCTTCTTATCAGTGCCCATCAGTGTGGTAACACCATGCCCCCTACCAGTGCCTCTTATCAGTGCCCATCAGTGCAGTCACACCATGCCCCCTACCAGTGCCTCTTATTAGTGCCCATCAGTGCAGTGACACTATGCCCCCTACCAGTGCCTCTTATCAGTGTGGTAACCCCCCGCCCACCATCTCATCAATGATTGCAGGGATCTCTGCTATTTCTGTAATTCCTGGCATGTTTGCTATGTGAACACCTCTGCTTTCCCCTGTCACAGCTGTATTGTAATATACACTGTAGAGCGCAGCTCCAATACAGCTGTGGCCGGGGAAAGAGCAGAGATCACATAGCAAACATGCCAGGAATTCCAGAAATAGCAGAGATCTCCTGCTACGACATGCCTGGAATTTCTAGAACTTCAGGCATGTTTGCTATGTGAACTCTGCTCTTTCCCTTGTCACAGCCGTATCAGAGCTGTGCTCTGCAGTGTATACTACAATACGGCTGTGACAGGGGAAAGCAGAGGTGTTCACTAAGCAAACATGCCAGGAATTCCAGAAATAGTAGAGATCCCTGCTATCATTGATGAGACGGTGAGCAGGCGGATGTGGGGGGGAGGGTGCTGGCAGAGAGGAGGAGGAGGGAGGAAGAAACCACATCTATGGGTGACACACACTGGGGGTTGTGAGACCCCCTCTGCCCACACCAGCAAGGAAGTCCATCCTAGCTGCTTCTGCTAGAGGACTACAAGTGGGTGTGTCAGACCGCTGCTAGCAGTCTCACAATCCAGATGTCAGAGGGGAATAGCGTTTTTTCAGAAACTTCAGCAGGCTACCACAGAGGAACTATGGAGCTCAGCAGAAGATGGGTGGCATAGTTGTGAAGGTAGGAGATCAGCAACAAGGACATGGAAAAAGTTTTTTTCCCAGAGTTCTGCTTTTAAGTATTTGCATGAAGGTATGGTGCAGGGCTGGATCTAGCCTGTCTGATGTGGGGGTGCAGTAAAACATGGCATGGAGACAGAGGATGGGAGGTCATAAGGGCAATGAAGTAGGGCTACGGATAGTGTCAGCAGTTTGTAGTTTAATGTACAGGGGTCAGCAGGGTGGAAGACAGGGGTCAGTGGGGCAGAGGACAGGGGTCAAAAGTAAGTGATGCAGAGGACAGATTTTGCCTAACAGTGGGGGGGGGGCTTAAAGGGGGATGATTAAACAGAATCTAAGCCTAGTTGCTGTATACATTGCACACATTTATCACAGTCCTCATGACTAGTGTTGAGCGAACCCGGACTGTAACGTTCGGGTCCGTACCCGGACATTTCAAAAATCATTCGGGTTCGGTCCGGGGTTCTGCTATTTTACTCCACGTGTTGAGAAGCTGCAGGGCAGTCAATCAACAAGCGTTTCACTGGTTTGCCCTTAGAAGCCATCACAGCCATGCCTACTAATGGCATGGCTGTGATTGGCCAGTGCATCATGTGACCCAGCCTGTTTATAAGCTGGAGTCACAGTGCTGCAGTCACATGCTCCTTGGGTTAGTGTAGGGAAAGGAAGCTGAAAGCGTGAGGGAGAGATTAGAGACATTTTAAGACCTGATCCTGCATCCTGAGATAGATTACTTTACTACTGCTGTCTGTGCTGTTGCTCTGAGGACAGATAGCAGAAATTAGAGATTTCACATACCGCTGCTTTGAGTTGCAGCTCAAACTCTGCATAAAACAACCATCGCTACGATCGTGCTCAACGATC
>BLSH010234886.1:1900281-1928515 GCA_018402905.1 Glandirana rugosa | reverse complement strand
TCGAACAGGTGCAACCTACACCTGTCATTCAACTTCTGGGTCTCCAAATTGGCCACATGGCCTGAGCTTGCCCTTTATGCCTTGGAGGTGCTGGCCTGCCCTGCAGCCAGTTTATTGTCGGAACATGTGTTTAGCATGGCAGGGGGCGTTATCACAGACAAGCGGAGCCGCTTGTCCACATCCAACGTGGACAAGCTTACCTTTATTAAAATGAATCAGGCATGGATCCCACAAGACTTGTCTGTACCTTGTGCAGAATAAACATTTAGACCGGACTCACACAGCCATTCATATACTTCTTTTTTTGAATAGGCCTCAATACAAAAAAAACCCATGTTGGCTACCTCCTCCTTCTCCTCTACCACCGCCACTTCCACCTACACTGCCACGGTCACGGCCTAGTCAGCCTCTAGGCTCCTACTCCACATCCACCCCCCTTCCCATTTTTTTATTTGATTTTAATTTATTTTCCCTATCCCCCCTTTTGTAGGGCACTTGCCCTAGTTTGAAGATGATTTTAGAACAGTTATATGGCTTCTACCGTTAATTAATACTTTTCAGACACAGTTTGAAGATGATCCACATTCACCTCCATTTTTGCATTTTTTATGTTTTTATTTTTTTTTTAATATTTAAAGTTATTTCCCTGTCCCCATTTTTTGTAGGGCACTTGCCCTACCCTTACCCCCATTTTACTTCCTTTTGCAGCCCTCTAGGGCTTTCCAGGACTTTGTTACAGCCATTTTTGTGCCTAAAAGTTCGGGCCCCCATTGATTTCAATGGGGTTCGTTGTCCGTGCGATGGTTCGGGTTCCGTCCGGACCTGGACTTTGTCCCGAAGTTCGGCCGGACCAGCAGAACCCGAACTTCCAGAGGTTCGCTCAACTCTACTCATGACCACAAAATACTTCTACTTACTCACACAAGTGACAGTCTTACAGATACACATAAACCTCAGAACAAAGGATTATTTTTAAATATTTAAATGTTTCTATCACATATGCGTTTCCGCACACAAAAAGTGATCACTTTTTCTGTCTGAGCCTACCTTCATTAAAACCAGCAACTGTTGGGACAATAAACACTTTGGTGAGGACTGTCTAATGTACAATACAATGTATAAAGTGCAGGAGTCAGGAGTAAGTAACATACATGTAGCACTATCTCTAGCATGTGCTATTAGTAGTTTAGTGTAGGTAAAAGCATTGCCTGGCTCTAGGATTAAAACCTGAATCAATTAATTGGGTCAGGGATATTAGGGGCCAGGGCTGGATGACTCATCCTAGCAGCTTTCTGGTGCCTCCCCCTGTTTATGGAACATTGGAGACTGTTCTAGAGCTAGTGGGTGGAGGTTAGGAGGGGCTACTCTGAATATTTATGGCCACTCAGCCAATCCCCAGGAGTGGGCCTGGCATGGGGCTGAGTAAAATCCCATAAAGACTTTCGCTTTTGACGCACCATGGCTTAGCTGCACGGCCGCAGAAACCCTCTAAAAACCAGCTTATAAAGCCGTCACATCCGCCCTAAACAGCACAATCCCATACTGGAGGAGTCCCAGAATGCACAATGGATCGGTACCTTGACAAGGATACGCCCCGATCGTTCCCACAGCAATGGGGAACCGAGGACACTGGACAGGCAGAGCCGCCTGTCATGGCGGCCGCGCCAGGGGGAGCAATCGTTTCCGAAGCCTCGGATCTCGCAACGAACGCAGATATGCACAACACGGAGCTAATTGCCCAGGCTGTGGCGGCTCTTCTGGCCCCCACGATCGCATTCACAGTAGAAAGAGCGGTGTGGGCAGGAATGGCTCAGCTACATTAAGACCTGAGGGAACAGGCAGCCAGACTCACAGAGGCCAAACAGAGAATTGCACATGTGGAAGAGGAGTTGTACCACACACAAGATTCAGATCAGGAGCAGGACGTGCAAATTCGGATCATAATGGAGAAACTCGAGGATCTCGAGAACAGGTCAAGAAGAAGTAACTTGAGATTTATTGGGGTCCCGAGTCGATCTCCCCCACTGTGCTACCTCACATCTGTGTGGTCAAAATACCAGAGGCCCTAAGCCTGAGAGGCCCTTTCCAGGTGGTGCGAGTGCACAGGCTGGGTCCCCCGGGGTCTGACCGCACAACACCGAGACCTACCATAGCCAAATACTTGAACTATGCGGACAAGCATGGTATTTTACAGAAATTAAGACAAACAAAGTCTCTAACAATTGACAAAGCAAAGATCCTCATCTTTGCTGATTATTCAGCCGAGGTGGCATAAGAAAGGAATCCTTCCAAACCGTTTGTGCGGAGCTCTTTAAGAGGAACATCAGATTCACCCTGGACTTCCCGGCCACGCTGCGCCTCAAGGCCCCATCAGGTGATCAGTTAACCTTTACCGATCCTTCTGAAGCTGAACGCTTCCTGCGCTCCCAAGCTACTCCTACATATGCAGCTGTGGCATCCAAAGATCCGCACATTCAACGCTCCTTGGACCAAAGGAGCCCCAGAAAAGACTCAGCCAAAAGGCTGAAAACAAACGGCCTGCATAACAACACCATGGAACTCTCCACCTGAACCTGTCGCATCAGTTGACCTTCTCATCCACATCTCTCCTCTTTTGAGGACAAGTTAGATGAGTATAGCACTTACTGCTTTAAGATGTGCTGCATCCTGGATTGGATGCACGTTTTGTACCCTCCATTTCCCCCCCCCCCCGTACAGACTTTTCTTATATTTTATTATCTTGTTATCTTGTGTCCTTTCTTTTCGAATGGGGAGACTCTCTCCTTTGAAAGGATTTCCAGATGGCTCTCATAGACAAACTCTGCCTTGGTTATTTATTCTACAACAATTGGCTGTAGGCTAGGTAACACAGTTGTTACGTATATGACCGGGCATCTATTACTAGATACCACTTTCTATGACTGTATTTCCCCTTTGCCTCCTTCCACACGGACTGCCTTCCATGTATGCAAGCTGACTTAGCAATCTATCGGCCGCAACACTGGGCCTAAGTTGACCTTGCCATAAAATATTATAGGGGTGAAATGTCACTCTATATTCTTGATGAGGCTGTGCTTCAGGGAGTCGCATTACTTGCAGTATTACCATGTGGAAGAAAGTGAAGTGCTTATATGGTTGGAAATGTTTTTAATTTAAAGCTGCACTCTACATCCTTGTTATCACTCCTCTCCCCCTGCTGCATACCCGCCCCAACTATATTTATCCCCCAGTTGACATCCCTGTCCAAAACATGCTCTACGCCATCATCCCTCAAAGAGGCCCCCTTTCCTTTAAGAAATCAGACCACCCACCACCTAACCCGCATGAAACACTCAAAACTAACCCTGTGTTCCTTACCTTTTCATGAAAATAATTTCATGGAATGTCAAGGGACTTAGATCCCCTAACAAACATATGAAGATACTGCGGCACCTCCAAAGGTTACGAGTAAATATAGCCTTACTTCAGCAGTCCCATCTACCATCCGTAGAATTTTGGCGCATGAAAAAGTTGTGGGTAGCCACAGTAATAGGCTCAGGAGCAGTGGGAAGAAAAGTTGGAGTCCTAATCTTGATACACAAAAATTTTTCAGGCCAAGTTATAGACATGGACACCGATACCCAAGGCAGAATAACCACGGTACACATTAAATGGGGTAATAGGGACCTAAACATTACAAATATTTATGCCCCGCATAATCCAGGGCCATCTTTCTTTACGGATCTCTCCAATCACCTTCTGAAACACCCCCTTGCCCCTCATGTGGTGGGGGGAGATTTTAACTCCCTTATGAGCACCCTGGAGGATAAGTTCTATCCCTCCCCCCCAGCTACCCTTCGACACGCGCAAACTACGACCCCCCTAGGGGACACCAGAGAGTCCCTGCACCTACTTGACATATGGAGACTACAGCAACCGATTGATTGAGAATTTACATATTTCTCACCCCCGCACAAAATTTTAGAATAGATTATCTATTCATTACAGAATCTCTACTGACTTTAATAGCAGACTCAACGATACATGAAATGGCCATCTCCGACCACACGCCCATATCGCTGACCGACCACACCACCACCCCCAATCCGAATCTATGGCGATTCCCGTCCCATCGAGCAGACAATTCGGATTTTCAAAGCTACATTCCAGTAGCCTGGGAGGAATACTCCCTCACAAATCAGGAGCACCAGTCCAATCCCAACCTCTTCTGGGAGGCAGGGAAAGCCTTCCTGAGAGGGAAGGTGATCTCTTATGCAGCATCCTACAAACGGTGATCAATAGCCAAGTACCCTCTAGCCAGCCTACTACTCCAATCAGCCCAACTTGCACTAGCATCCAACAACACCCAAGCCAACAGAGATAAATGGCAAGCTGCCAAACATGCCTTTGATATTTGGGCAGACACAGTAGAGCTATCCCATAGAGCACAAACAGATGCTCTGTTTTATCAACATGGTAATAAATCAGGGAAACTATTAGCCAGGCTCTGCAAAGGCACGTTCACTCCGTCCCATATTACAGCTCTAAAGGATAAGCTAGGCCACACACACTCCAACCCCAAAGCAATAGCTCAAGTCATTCTTGACTTTTACACTTCTCTTTATTCCCCAGACGATATAAACTCACAAAAAGCAAACCAATTTCTAAGCCAACTGAAAATACTCACGATTACGGATGGTCAACTGCAAAAATTGAACTCCCCGATCTCCCCAACTGAAATTCTTCATGCTATACAAAACACATCCCCAAACAAAGCACCCGGACCGCATGGCTTTACAAGTGAATTTTATAAGTCATTGAAGGACATCCTTAGCCCGACCCTGTCAAGAGTATACAATCACATCAGGACAGGAGGTCAATACTTGCTCACTGGCAACCAAGAGGTAATTAAACTCCTCAGCAAGAAAGGCAAAGATCCACTGGCCCTGGGGTACTACCGTCCCATATCACTAAGTTTTTGTCCAAAATAATAGCATCTAGATTAGCAGACATTGTCCCCACCATAATACACCCCGCCCAATCGGGCTTTGTCCGGGGAAGGACAGCGACCTTAAATATTCAGAAAGTGATATCAGTTTTGGAGTACGCAAAAAAACACCCCAAACAGGATACAGCTATCATAACCTTGCATGCCGAAAAGGCATTCGATAACGTAAGTTTCAAATGGCTTTTCTCTGTCCTTCATGCTCTAAATTTTCAGGGTACCTTCCTTCATAAGGTATAACAGATGTATGCACGCCCCATGGCTAGGATAGTAGCAGCAGGTATACTGAGCCCAGAGCTTCAGGTACATAAGGGCACAAGACAAGGAGGCCCCTTGTCCCCCTGACTGTTCAATTTAGCAATGGAACCTTTATCCAGGTTCCTAACTGTCAAGGCCCCCCTACACGGTGTGAATGTCGGTGACCAAGAGCTACATCCGATGATGTACTTATCTTTACATCAGGCCCGGCCAGGGATATGCATGCTGTCAAAGACATCTTTGATGATTTTTGCACCCTCTCAGGCTTACGTATCAACTACTCCAAGAGTGAAATCCTCCCTTTGGGCGCCTCTAAACACCACTCATGGGCAACATTCTCCCCCTTCACTATAGCGAATACATAAATCACCTATCTAGGTATACAAATTGGTAAAACCCCCTCCTACATATACACTTTAAATTACCCTCCATTATTCACAAAAATATCACAGGAGTTGTCTCGATGGATGGACCTTCCCTTATCGCTCCTGGGGAGATCTCTTTAAGATGGTAAGCTTTGCCAAATTATTATACCCACTACAAACTCTACCCTTACTCCTAAAGCATAAGGTTATACAACAACTAAATTCTGCTATTGTGAAATTCTTATGATGGGGCAAAAAAACACGAATATCACAAGCAAGGCTATACTCTCCCAGGGGTGATGGTGGGGTTGGTCTCCCGCATATCAGGCTATATAATATTGCTTGCCTCCTTAGTGCAGGGATGGACTGGATAGCAAACACACCTCACGTTATTCTAACACCTTACTGGAATCAGCTATGGCCAAGCCTTATACTCTACCAGCTCTACTACATACCACAATGGTGTCATCTCCCGACACATCTTCGACAGAACCTGCTGCTGATAGATACCATAATTGCATGGAGGGAGTCTCGGAAACTGCAAAAACTGTCACCCCACATTTCACGGCACCTGCTCATGAGGGGCAACCCCCAATTTTCGTCATCTCAAGAAAGCTCTGCCTTTCAACTGTGGGTAACACACGGGCTGTCACATATGGCCTTACTCTATGATGAAGGGACAGGCAAGCCTATACCTTTTATGGACCTTAGCAAGACTTACAATCTACCTCCATCTCACGTCTTTCATCATTCCCAATGTATCAGCTTTATACGCTCAACTCATAAACTTACCACTTATCCATTTTGTTCTTCTTTCATTGATCAGCTACTTGCCAAGGGCTCCCTCTCTATCTCCGACATATACAAACCTCTCCTCCAAAAAGCCATACCCTCGCCGATGGAGGCAGCGGCCATGAAATGGATGAAAGACTTCCCAAAAGGGGACCTAATGGACAAACTGCATTTGGGATACAATATGGTCATGCGACACACAACATGTGGAACATGGAAGGAATCTCAGCTAAAGCTACTACACAGAGCCTTTGTCCCTTTTATTAAAAACAAGGAGGATCCAAAATCAGCATCCTGCCCATGGTGCTCGTCTGACAAACCTTCGATAGCACACTGCTTTTTGGCACTGCCCTCTAATCCTGTACTTTCTGGACAAAAGTAGTGGACTTTATTAGCAAGGTCTCAGACATAAGGATCCCAAGGCCCCCAAACTGCTCCTGTTTGGCTACTTGGACCAAACCAGCCTCCGTTTTTCCCCAAATGTAACATATACAACCCACATGCCCTGGATTCAAACAACCCTCTTGACAGCTCGCAAAGTCATATTGAAAAGCTGGACAAAACCACTTGGCCCCCTCCTTATCCATGGTAAAGAAAGACTTGATATGGTTGTTATACATGGACAGACTCAATTCCAACTTTTTGGGCGCATCCTCCGACCGACGCTTCCAAATCAAATTGTCCCCCTTCATGCAGACGGCCCTCTCACCGGAGGAAGCGGAGGCCATCAAAAAAGTACCTCACCGCTACTATGATGGTATACAGTGGCTGCATCAGGGGCCCCGATGGCTCCACCACCCTTTCGGGTGCACCACCCTGTAAACTGACACTGACTATTCTAGGACTCATAATTCTTCTTTTTGCTGTACTTGGTGTAGTATATAATATCAGCCTTTTCTTCACACTTGCCACCCCGACCAATTAGAGTAATTACTGTAATTATTGTAACCACACAACTTCAACATGATGGTCCTAGGCCTTCCCCACTCTGGTTTAGCCCCTCCAGTTTGTCGCGTCTTCATCCAGACCTGCATCCTTCCCAGGATACACACCAGGAGCAAATCAACACCGTGAGCACTCAAACCCAGCAGGCTAGGAGTCATATACTCCTTATTTTCCATACTCACACCCCCCCGACTTTATATACAGATACCCCCCCCCCACCTTCAACTTGGGTATGCAGCATCCTATTCCTCATTCCTCAACCAAGTTTTGTTTCCTCCCCCCCTTCCCTTATTTGTCTTATTGGTTGGCAAACTGTTTTATGACCAGAAAGTCTCTGTCGCCTCTGACGATCTTATACTTTTCGATGTATCTGTTGATATTTGTATTTGTGAAAATTTCAATAAAATCTTTGAAAAAAAAAAAATCCCATAAATAGACATGAGCCATGCCAGCAGAGCAGAGGAGTCAGGTGGAAGATAGAGGAGCAGTGCTGAGGAGAGGTTATTGGTGGCCCTTGAAGGACCCCTTACCGGGGGGGGGGGGGAGTGTTGCCTCAGACTGGAACCCGGGATAGCTGGCCTGGGAGGATCCCACCACAGGAGGCAGTTGGAGGGATCAATGCCAGAAGAGGAAAGAGCAAGCAGGGACGGTGAGTAATGTCAGCATTGTGCAGGGACAACATAAGGGGAGAGACTGTTGGCGGTAGCATTGCTCTCTGAAGACATTGGTGTGCTTAAGTCTTCATTCTCGCCTTGGGGAATCTCCATGAAAATGTGCGAGTTGGGAGGACAGGGGAAACAAGCAGCCAGGTGGGCTGGTATCTTATGCAGCAGTAGAACTGGGCTCTACAATTAGGCAGAAGTATAGGCTGTTCATTCCATAATGTGCCACTTTATCCCCAAAAGACAGATGCTTCCAGTCTGTAATGGGCAGTTTCTGAATTAACACTAAAGACTGTTATTTCCACTGGAGTGATCATCAGGTGCTGTGCAAGTGAACCAAGTTTGTGCACAAGGAAGGAAGTAGAGGATTTGCAGTGTACATAGTGAGGAAGTTGTCCCCTCTGTTAATAGTTCTGGACATTTTTCAAGTTGGGCATCTCATAGCTCCCTACCACATCCAAGTTATCAACTCCTAATAAAACATAAAAAAACAAGCCAAGGACTGTTTTCTGTGTTTGAATGCATGAAGAAAATGCTGTGTGCCTGGCCGTGTAGCAGTGGGGAATCCTAACTCAGTAGCTCCTACAGGGGTGTGCTACGTACTAAATGACATATAGGGTGGAGCATCAGGACAAGCCCACCTGATTCCCCCCTTACATTAAGAATCCCCATCAGATTTCCCAGAGCCCCCATCTACATCAGAGTCTTCCCATTACATCAGGGTCCCAAGAGTCCCCCCACCCAACATATGTGTCCCCAGAGTCACTTTTTCTAACATCAGAGTCCCCAGTGTCTCCCCACTAACATCTGGGTCTGTAGAGCACCCCTTCACTTACATCAAGAGCCCCCCTCTTACATTAGGGTGCCCAGAGTCCTCCTTTCCCTCAACAGCAGGGTCCCTAGAGTCCTCCCCTTGCATTAAAGTCCCCGGGGTTCCTCCCCCTTACCTCATGGTTTCAGGAGCCCCCATTACTTCATTCACACAGGCAGCCAGGGGGTGGTAAAAATAGGTGGCTGAGTTGTAGTTTCACAATGCCCTGGCCTCCTAAAATACAACTGAAGGAGCCTATTCACATTTAGCACAGCATGTTGAGTTGGCAGGCAACATTGATTGTCTAACTCAGCCATTAGAGTCTCACAGCCCATTGCAACTGTGAGCAAATATTATTGGCTTGCAGTTGTGGCTCATTATCCCTATTATAAACTGCAAACTTGGCAAAAAGAAAAAAAAAGAACACACAGGCATTCAGGATGTGGTAGGATTGCCTCCTGAATGCCTGACCTATAAAAAGCAATCCAATGTGAATTGCTTTTTGCAACACTAGCTAGTGTGAACCTAGCCTAATACCAGTCATTGAAATGCCACCTTTATTGCTGTCCTTTTAACATGGTGACAATAAACTCACAGCTATGCTCCACAGATGTAAGGTTAATTTCACCCTGTTAAAAGGACAGTAATATGGGTGGCATTACAATGACTGGTATTGAAGGTGGAGGAAGCACAAGCTTTGCACTGCACAGGCAGTTGTAGCAGCTCCCCAATAATTACTGCTGGGGCAAAACACTCCGCTCCTCCCTCACCTCAGTCACTATCAGGATCTTTACAGAGCTGATTCCTCCCACACTAGCACAGGGAGCCCACGGGATGAAGACTTGATTGCGGTGATGGACAGCATACCCTGTGTACCCATTGACTGAAGAGGCAGTGGGAGGCAGTGCAGCCCACCTTCTGCTGTCTCTTCAGCCAATGGGTAGCTGAATCCTCTCTTAAGCCCCACCCTCTTGACATCATTCAGGATGGAACTCGGGGCTTGCAGACCCAGCTAGCTTACTGTGTGGGACACCTCTATATACACCTCCTGTATATACACCACATCTCTTCCTCCAGCACATCACTTGCTTCTCAGACTCCTGTTCCTCTCTCCTGCACAGTTCTTATCTTCCGGTGAGGCCCAGAAGAAAATTTACTAGGCCTCCATCGTTTATTCAGCCTAGCTAGCACATGGTGAGACCTGCTGTAGTTGGAGCAGGGCCTAAGGACCGCCTATTACAGGCAGAAGCTAATAGCCTCTTTAGTGTAGCAAAGTACTATGTGCTAGCTGGCCTGATGTACTACTACTCCCAGCCCATCCTCTTTCTCCAGGCCCTGGCAGTGCCAACTTCAGCTGTGATGGCCTTCCTCACTACCACAGCAATATAGGAATCCAACACTGACTTCTGCATCCTTTCCAGAGTGTCTCTCATCCCAATCCGCTCTGGCATGCCTCTAACAGTTTCCCAGGGTATGTTGCTCACTGGCATCCTGACACTTGTAGTTCTACACTGGAGATCTCTTCCCAGATAGTGTTCTCTCCTGCTGTCCTTTCCGCTCTGCCTTCTGCTTGCCACCAGAATCTCTCTCCTCCAGGCTGCACCCGAGCACTCCAGGCCCATGGTCACCCCCCAGACTGGGAGCTTCCCCTGGACCAAAACAGCCCACACTTCTCCAGACTTCCATCAGAACTGATTCCTCCCAGATTGGGCTCAAACTGGGTATTTAACCTCTTCAGCCCCGGAAGGATTTCCAGCTTTAGGACCGGAGCCCTTTTTGCGATTCGGCGCTGCGTCGCTTTAACTGAAAATTGCGCGGTCGTGCGACGTTGTACCAAAACGAAATTTGTGTCCTTTTTTTCCCACAAACAGAGCTTTCTTTTGGTGGTATTTGATGGCCTCTGCGTCATTTCTGATCTCCGCTATAAACAAAAGAAGAGTGACAATTTTGCAAAAAAACCCCAAATTTCTTACTTTTTGCTAAAATACAAATCCAAAAAAATATATATAAAAAAACATTTATTTTCACCGTTTTTGGCCGATTTATATTCTTCCTCATATTTGCGATAAAAGAAAATCACAATCGGCGTTTATTGATTGGTTTGCGCAAAAGTGGTCGCGTTTACGGATGATGAGAATTCATTTTTTGGGTTTTTATTTTTTACTAGTAATGGCGGCAATCTGCGATTTTTTGCGGTCCTGCGATATTTCAGCGGACATGTCGGACCATTTTGACACTTTTTTTGGGACCATTGGCATTTATACAGCGATCAGTGCTATAAAAATGCACTGATTACTGTGTAAATGCCATTGGCAGTGAAGGGGTTAACCTGCAGGGGGCGCTCTAAGGGTTAACTATGTTCCCTAGGCGTGTTCTAACTGTGGGGGGACTGCCCTAGCTGGGGAAGGGAAGTGGTCACAGCCTCCGTATACAAGAAGGCTGTGATCACAGCCCTTCCCCCTCTCACAGAACGGAGGTCTGTGTTTACATACACGGACCTCCGTTCCTTCACTCCGGGGGGGCCATCGCGGGTAGCCGGCGGCAATCGAAGTCACCGCACCCGCTCCCTGGCCCTCCCCGAACACAGTGAGCGCGCGGGCGCGCCTCCGGCGGCGCGCGCGAGCTCACAGTGCGCGTTATCGCAGCCGCCGTCGTATGACGGCGATTTGCGATAACGAACCACCTTGTCGCCGTCAACCTGTGGTTGGCGGTCGGCAAGTGGTTAAGGAGGCTTGCCCCCTGCCAATCCAGATTGGGGATTGGTCAGGGCTCTTTAGAACACCCCAGATGATGTGCATGCGTGGCTCTCGGTGATGGCGGACGTGAACTAGGAGAGCTCCGGACAATCCCCGCTCTCATCAGGCCCTGCATAGCTATGCCGGCTTCCTTCTGCTGCAGGGATAAGCGGATTGACCCCCTGATTACTCCTCCCACCTGATGGTGAAGATAGGAGACCAAAAACATGCTCCCGTTCGTGATCTGAGACGCGGCTTGATTCTGGCATGGAGCGCTTCTAGGTCCGAATCCCCGGTCTCGATTTCGCACCTGGCTGAGAATGAGTGTGACGCCACGGACCGGGATTCTGACCAGCGGAGTCCCCCCCCCCACCTTAGCACCCTGCTCTCCATGCTATATTAACTCCTGAGCTGCTGGATAACAAACTGCAAACTTTATTGCACAAGATAATCCACAATATAGCTCAGGAAATAGGGAAAATGTCACAGGAGCTGGGGGAGGGGGGGTTGGACCAAATAGGAGAACGTACTGACATGCTGAAAACTAAATTTGACGACATGACTTAATATGTCCATGCCTTGGAGGAGGAAAATGCCTCTCTTAAGCACGCTGTGTCTCAATTTCAAATACATCAAGAGGATTTTGAAAACAGAGAACGACGTCAAAATCTGCGGATCAGGGGAGTCTCAGTAGGGATGGGCCGAATACCCCCCATTTGGTTCGCACCAGAACATGCGAACAGACAAAAAATGTGTGCGAACATTCGAACACCGAACATGAAAAATCAAAAGTGCTCATTTTAAAGGCTTATATGCAGGTTATTGCCATAAAAAGTGTATGGGAACCCGATTACTGGCCTATGGGACATGTATCAATGCAAAAAAAAAGTTTTTAAATCAATCTTTTTTCAGGAGCAATGATTTTAATAATGCTTACAGTGAAACAATAGAAATGAAATATTCCTTTAAATAATGTGACTGTCTGTAAAAGGGTGCATCTCTGTGATGTTTAGAACAGTGCCAGAGCAAAATGACATTTGTAAAGGAAAAATTGTCATTTAAAACCACTCGCGGCTGTAATTTATTACCATCTCACTGCAATATAGTTAAAAATCACAGAAAAAGGGGGCGCATGCGCGAAGCCGATGCGAGCAGACGTGCTGGCATAAGGCTCCGATCCTGAGCGGACTTCTCCAGCGGACTATCCACCCGCAGGTCCTTAGCAACCGATCACCGAACACGGAACGAGAAAGCTGAACACCCGGGGCACACATCCATGGTTCTGATCGGGGCTAAACCAAAGATTAAGTCCAGGAACATACGAGACGCCCTGACGCGGCCTAGCCTTAAGATGGCGGCGGCACCATCCTTGCAGGCCGGAGCACCGCGCTCGTCTAAACCAACCCAGAAACCACACCGCTCCCAACAGCAGCACCAGGGTGAGTCTGATACAGATGACTGGAATACGCCAATCGAACCGCAAACAGACATTTTTGCCAAATTCAAAGCCATGCTGCATAAGGCCTTAAAGCAAACCTCAGACCGCATTACAGACCAATTAATCAAAGAGATTAGAGAACTGGGCAGCAGGACAGCAGAATTAGAGGTGAGGGTAGATGACCTAGAATGCACCACTCAGCAGGGCCTAACTGAGATTGAATCTCTCAAAGAGGAAAACCTGAGCCTCCAAGCATGCTTGGAAGATTTTGAAAACAGGGCCCGCCGATGCAATTTAAGGATTAGAGGGATACCCGAAACAGTGGTTGATCTACAAGCAACCATGATTTCCCTCTGCCAGGAACTACAGCCAGGCATACCAGCTGAAAGGCTGGAAATGGACAGAGTACATAGGGCAAAGTTCCATTACTATCCCACTAAAGAGCAGATTCTCTCAGCGGCCAGGGACAAGCAAACCCTCTCATTCCAAGGATACAACTACCAGATATTTGCTGACCTTTCACCTATTATCATAGCCAAGAGACGCTCACTGAAGCCCCTTCTTCAAACTCTACAACAACACCAAATCACATACCACTGGGGATTTCCCTTCTCAGTCCGCTTCACACACTTGGAAACAAAATATGTGTGTCGCACAGCAGCTGAACTGCGTGACGCCTTACTTGAGCTGAACATCATAGAACGCAGTCCAGCCAAGGAACACTCCCGCAGACGCTCTGCTTCCAGCTCCCCCAGGAAGGATCCCCTTGCCTCAAACACGAATAATCCCAAATCCCACTCATCTGTATATAAACGCGGACGCTTTGAACCCTTAACCGTGAACACTGAAGATTCTATGGACTGATCATCAATGGAGATGTTATCATCGACCTATAACCCCTACCCCTCTTTGCTTCCTCATTTTGCCCCCCATTGATGGAACTACGCCCACGTTACCACCTTTTTTTCAACATGGCTAACCACCCACTCCCAACCTGCATTCAACTGCAGCAGTAAACTCAGGGATACTCACTCCCCTATGCCCATGGCGTATCCCATGTTTCACTAAAGACTTTTAAGGCCAGTGTTATAACTGCGCCTGCTTTACTACATGGTAACTGGGTCGTGCACCAGACCTCTCAGCTATGGCCGCTTGACACCCGGCTATTTAGACTGCATCTATACCCTGGACTACATTTACGCCTGGTATCACCGATTTGCAGTCACTTCCCCCGTTCCCCTTGTCACCCTGACTTAGCCATACCAGAACAATTCTTCCCGTGGGGATCTGTACGTCGGGGCAGACTGTATCTCCGATGTTATGGCCCACCCACCTGGGATACCCGGTCTAATGCCCATGGCACTACGTTTTTATTTTTTCCAGTTTTCCTTCCTATACAGGTTATCACCTGAAACAACGAGGACCCAAGTTTTAGTTGTTGTTAATTGTTATAATGTCCGAACCATACTGGGGATGTCCGCTCATAGGATGTTCTTGCTCCCCCACTTGCTGCCTCCGGTGATCCACAGCTTATGTGGCCCCCCGGACGCACACACAGAGCCTATAGGGAGCGGAGTAACCGCTCTCTAGTACGCCCTCTACCTCACATTATGCTTACTGTCGTATTAATAATGTTTGCTATATGTGAGTTTAACCTCCCTCTGTTTTCTTTTTTCTACTGTCCTCTATGCTCTCATCCCTCCTCTCTCGGACCAGCTGTGGCGACAGCAACAGACCATCGGAACAGGTACAGTGCTATCACCCCCCCTTTGATATTATGGCCCCCTTAAACATATGTTCCCTTAATGTCCAGGGACTCAACATTCCACACAAAAGATCCAAACCCCTACAGGCCCTAGCAGCAGCTAAAGTTCATATAGCGTGTCTCCAGGAGACCCACTTCTCCCGCACGCACACACCTAAATACCTGAGCTCAGCATACCCCTAATTCTACACGGCTTCGGCTGATTCTAAAACTAGAGGCACACTTATAGCTTTCCATCGCATTATGCCATTTACTCTCACCGCTCAAATAAGTGACCCGGAGGGACGCTACACTCTTGTCACTGGATACATCTCAGATGTCCCGCTGACAATAGTGTCATACTATGCCCCCAATAAGAAACCGAACGCCTTCATGTCCCACCTTTTTAGAGTGATTGATTCCCATAAAATAGGAACTGTCATCATATGCGGCGACTCTAACCAAGTAATCAACTCTTTTCTTGATAAAGCACCACCCACCCCTAATTCCCCTACAACTAAGGCCTCCGAGCAACATTTAATTTCCAAATACTCCTATACAGATGCATGGCGAGAGACCAACCCCGTCAGCAAAAAATTCACACATTATTCCCACCGACACAAGGTATTCTCCCGTATCGACCACATTTTCATCCCAACTGATATGACCCCAGAGATACTCATGTCCACCCTAACACCATACACATGGACTGATCACTCAGCCGTCCACCTATCATTGGCATCTCCGATCCCCCAATCGCGCGACACCACTTGCATAAATGACACCACACTGACGCACCCATCTCATAGCCTAGCCATAGAAACTGCGCTTAAGGAATACCTCGCTATAAACTCTACCGAAGAAATTTCAGCTGTCACTCTATGGGAGGCACATAAACCTGTCCTCAGAGGAAAGTTAATTCAGCAGGCTGCTGCCATTAAAAGGGAACGGAAAAACCTCTACCAGAAATTAGAAACAGAATTTTCAGCATCTCACAACGCCTTCCACGCTACCCCTACCGAAACTAATAGAAAACGACTAGATAAAGCCACACTTGACCTCGACTTATTCTTGACTGACTCCACCGAAAAATCCTTACGCAAATACCGCCACAAATGATATACTAAAGCAAATAAACCAGATACACCAATGGCACGTGCCTTAAAGGCGATCAATAACCCCCCACATACCATACGCCTCAAAACTAATAACCATGCTTTTACAACTAATCCCGTTAAAATATTGGAAATCTTTCGAACCAAACTATCCCAACTATACTCCCATTCCATTACCCCAGACAGCACTCTATTGGACGACATGTTCTCAAATATTTCCCTCCCGACCTTATCCAAGTCCCAACAAGAACAGCTTGATTCCCCCATTACGGAGTCAGAGGTATTACAGGCCATCAAGTCGCTTAAACCCCACAAGTGCCCCGGCCCTGATGGCTTCTCTACCAGTTACTATAAGCAATTCGCCCATATCCTATCCCCTGTGCTCACCAATGCTTTCAACGCCATTAGACGAGGATGTGCATTTAGACCCGAGACGCTGGCAGCCTCTATAGCTATGATACCCAAACCAAATACAGATCATTCCACTTGGTCAAATTATTGACCGATATCCGTCCTCAACCTTGATGTTAAATTACTTGCAAAAATCCTTGCTACCAGACTAAATCACACGATCGGGGAGTTAATCCACCGAGATCAAACCGGATTTATTCCGGCTCGGCAAGCAGGAGACAACATTAGACGAGCACTACTTCTCTTACACATTGCAAAAACTAGACGTGTCCCCTTGTGCTTCCTATACCTTGATGTCAGGAAGGCATTTGACACAATATCCTGGAAATACATGCATTATACTCTTAAACATTGGGGGATGGGCACCCACTTTCTCTCTTGGATCTCATCCCTTTATGCTGATCCAAAAGCTCACATGAAATATTGCGGATATACATCTGCCACGTTTGGTATCCAAAGTGGGACCAGGCAGGGCTGCCCACTATCGCCGCTGCTATTTGTTCTATGTATAGAACCCCTAGCTCAACTTATCCGACAGTATCCTGACATCAAGGGAATAGAACATGGTGGTATACACCACAAAATCAGCCTGTTCGCTGATGATATTTTAATCTTTATGACTGCCCCACACATCTCCGCTCCGAACCTCCTATCCCTACTGAATAAATTTGCCAGCGTCTCGGGCCTACATGTCAACGCGAGTAAATCTCAGATGACAAACATCTCCCTCTCTCCTGCCGAGATACAAAATATACAGGCTTCCCTCCCTTTCAGATGGGAACCCCACCATATTACCTATTTAGGCATCAAACTCACAGCCAATATCCCCTCACTATTTACAATCAATTATCTCCCCCTCCTTAAAAAAGTGTCACAACTCTTGTCCCAATGGTCAGCGTTGCCTATTTCTTGGTTAGGTAGGATCAACGTCATTAAAATGGCCATCTTACCCAAATTTTTATATTTATTTAGAGTACTCCCTATCCCCCTGCCAGCCTATTTCCTTCGCCTATTACAAAGCAAAGCCATGTCATATGTATGGGGATCTAAGAGACCTAGAATACCCAAATCTGGGGTACCTAAATTCAACACCTACTACTACGCAGCCCAGTTATCACAATTACCAAAGTACCATGCCGTCAAAGAAGCACCGCTATGGGTTGCCATAGAATCGGTTGAGGTCGATCCAATTTCAGTTGCCAACATGCTCTGGTTACGCCCATCAGATCGCAAACACATAAATAACCCCATAACCAAGCACTCACTCGACATCTGGGACAAACTTAAAAAAACACACAACTTACAATCTCAACATAGCCCCCTGTTATCCTTCCTAAAAAATCCAGCCTTCAGGCCAGCCTGGGAATCTCCTGACTCTTTTCATGCCTGGCTCGCCTCAGACCTATTCCGCCTCAATAAGTTGACCACAAGCACAGCCTTCCTTTCATTCCCAACATTATGCAGCTCATACAACCTCCCCCAGACTGAACTGTTCCGCCACATGCAGATACGCAACTTTTATGCCCCCCACCTCAAAGTGGGATCAGCATACACCCAGTTATCGATATTTGAAAGATTTTGCAATAAAGACCCCCATGCCAGGGGGATCATATCGACGCTATATCGCCAACTCTGCGATACCCCTGAAAATGGTCCTCCATCCTATACAACCAAATGGGAGCTAGACCTAGGCAACACACTAGATGTCGCTGATTGGTCCAAGATCTGGACCGCCACCGCCTCAGCTTCACCCAATATCCTGGCTATTGAGACTAATATCAAGGTCCTCACACGTTGGTACCTAGTTCCCACCAGGGTCGCTAAATTTGCCCCTACGGCTTCAACACTTTGCTTCCGCGGCTGCAACGAACCAGGCTCCTACTTCCATATTTGGTGGAATTGCCCTGTAGCTCAAGATCTATGGCAGAAGGTCTTCAACCTTTTGTCTAAAATGTTTGATCGCGTAATACAAAAGGACCCGGCAATAGCACTACTAAACCTTAAACCAGACACCTTAACATGCTCCCAGTTTAAACTATTAATGCACCTCACCACTGCCGCAAAGCAAACGATCGCGAAGGCTTGGAAATCCCCTCGACTCATCCTCCCGGAAACCAAAGGTAGGATGAATAAAACCATGACACATTCTAAAATGCTGGCTATTGAGACAAACAAGATCCGTAAATTAGAATCACAATGGCACCCATGGATCAAACATTGCCTCCCCCCAGACTTCAATGAAGACTTATTATTGCCGTACTAACACTATACATACCTGTTCCGAGCTACTCCCTATCCTCACCGCCGCATTGGTCCGAACACCTCCCTCCTCCTCTCTTCTTCCTCCTCTTTAGTCTGTTTTCCTCCGCTCTCTCACTTTCCTTTTCAACTATCTCTGAATTCTATTTTCCATTAATCTGTTTAATACTGTTTTTTCTGTTTTGGAATCCATCCATTGTTATTGTTTTCCATAGCTACTCCAGTCAAACTATTAAGCTATATGTAATAACCTTACAAGACCTCACTAGGCTGCACTGGCAGCAGTTACTGGTAACCTCACCACGATAGGAACGGATCCCTATCCTAACAAACATAGCAGTTTGTCCCCCCTGGCTGACCCGGTGGAACGGTAAATGAGAAAGACCTTGCCCTGATGGCACAGCAAGTTCCCACAGGGGTGCCCCAGGGTGCAGCCTTATCTGAATTTAGATTGACGACCCTTTCACTGGGATAGCCCCATATTCCGAAAAATTATTGAAGGGGCACCTACCCCTCTTATTGCTCTGCCAAGTATTATACTGGATTTACTTCAATTTCTCCTTGTATACATGATGTAAACCTTGACTATGTTTTATGATTCCATTTCTGTAAACGACCTTTTTTTTACAATATTTCTAATAAAAAATTTTTGACCAAAAAAAAAATCACAGAAAAAATTTGCGTAGGGCCCCTCCCAGTCCATACCAGGCCCTCTGGGTCTGGTATGGATTTTAAGGGGAACCCCGTGCCAAATTTTCTAAAAAAATTGACGTGGGGTCCCCCCTAAAATCCAAATCAGACCCTTATCAGAGCATGCAACCTGGCTGGCCAGGATAAGGGGGACGGGCGAGCCCCCCCCCTCCTGAACTGTACCAGGCTACATGCCCTCAACATGGGGAGTATGGGTGCTTTGGGGCAGGGGGGACTCTGCGCCCCCCACTCCAAAGCACCTTGTTCCCATGTTGATAGGGACAAGAGCAGTGGCGTACCTAGAACCTTCAGGACCCCGGTGCAAGAAACCATGAAGGGCCCCCCTGACCCCTGGCCAGGGCCCATGACCCCTGTAGTTCTGCCACTGCTTTCAGTGTTTCTTATTTTTGTTTTTGATTTTTGTTACAATATATTTTTTTTAATTATTTGTTACAATTTTTCTTAGGATCCCCAGTGGGGGACTTTGGTGAGATATCAGGGGTCTAAACAAACCTCTGATGTTCCACCTTTGAGATAGAGAAAGGAGACTGAGGACACAGCCCTCAGCCTGCATGCTCTGGAGATGGGGTTCCCGTCCCCAGGGGAGATGATGTTCCTTTCACTAGGGGAGATGGGGTCCTCGTCCCTAGGTGAGATGGGGTTTCTTTCCCTGTGGAAATGGAGTACCTGTCCTCAGGGGTAATAGGGTCCCTGTCCCCAGGCAAGATGGGGTCCCTGTCCCCAAAGGAGATGGGGTCCCTGTCCCCAGGGAAGTTGGAGTCCCTTTCCTCAGGAGAGATGGGGTCCCTGTCCCCAGGGGAGATGGAGTGGGGTATGGGATGGTATGGATGTATCCATCCTACACACACTCTTCCAGGTGTACAGGGGAAATATTTAGCGATCACTAGGAATGCAGGAGGGTGATTAGAAGGGACCACTCCCGTTCATACAGGATTGCAGAACCCCTTCCAGGAGGAGACCCCTTAATAGGAGGAGTGTGTGGGGGTAATTTGAACTATCCAGTAATACAGACCCCACCTTCCAAGATGACACCCTTAACAAGAGGATGAGGAGTGCATGGGGGTGATTAGAAAGGACCCCTCCTATTCCTCAAGGAATACTGCCCCTCCCAGAAGGAGACCCTTAAACAGGAGGAGTGTATTGGGGTGATTCCATCTAGGAATACTGACCCCCCCCCACACACACACACACACACACACACACACACCAGGAGAAAGAGACTCATGAAAAGGATCAATCCATTGGGGTGATTAGAAGGGACCCTCCCATCCATCCATAAATCAATACAAAGCAACCCCTATCCACCAGGGTCCCCCCAATTAAGGAAGACTTTCAAATTAGAAAGAACTGCAGGGGGGTGATCAAGCCCCCAAACGCAAGGCCCCTACCACCTCCCTCCAGCAGAATGAGAACAGCAGCCAAGAAAACTAAAGGCAACTACCACCCCACATAACCCCCATGGAGTCCAATGGTGTGTGCAGTGACACGTTTCGAGCTGTACTCACAAAGGAGCTGCGGTCACTGCCTGGTTGCAGTGCAAGGGGGTGACTCCTAGTACTGGTGCAGAGGAGGAGGCACGGGGGCTATCTGCTGCGGCTGAGAAGCGATGGAGGCATGGCACAGGAGATAATAAGGGGGCCCCCAGATCCCGGCCCCCTCCATGTGAATTATTATTGGGTACATCGTATCCCTATTAATTCAACAGAAAGTGTCAAAAAAGAAAAAAACACAGGAGACTATTAGGGACAAGTCCTTTATTAAAAAAGAAAAAAAAAAAGTGTCCCCAGTAGTAATCCATCATCAATCACGGTGCACGACGGACCTGAAAAAAAAACGCAACAGCTCCTCCTCCATGGGAGGGCTCCCGTTGACTGAGCTCTCTTTGTTTCGACAGTTTATTTATAGTCAAGGGCGGGGCCACCCGGGGATGAAATTGAGTGACCTGCCCTTCTGACATCACATGACGTCAGAGGGGGGCGGTGTCACCAGCTACGTCAGGAGAAGCTGTGGGGCGTCGTCATCTCGCCATGCATTATGGGGCGTTCCACGACTGCGGAGTCATCACAAATGCCCCATAATGTTCACACTTCTACGAACGGGCGAACGCCCGTTGTTCAAGTTGAACTTGTATTCAACTCGAACCGCGGGCCCATCCCTAGCACCAAGTTAGGGTCCATAGGTCTCTGGCCCCCTAAACCCCCTGCTGGGGCCAGACTGAGAGACATTGTGCTGCGATTTCATCTCGGGCCATGCGCAATCGTTCACATATTATATTCAAAGGAGACAGGAGGGGCGTGTCCAAGATGGCAGAGTTACCAGACGTCTTTCCAGGAGCACTGCCACTGACCATCATTGCGCCTCTCCAAACCTCTCTGAGGACTGTAGATGCCTGGCAAGCTGAGGGGACGAGGAAAAGGGGGTAAGAAGCTTCACTTTCCCCTGGAGATCCCAGCTGCTCCTGATCCCGCTCCTCGGCCTAGTCCGCGGTCGCAGCCCCAGCCCAGCATGGCGACGCAAACTGACGCCTAGGTCTCCTGTACACCAGGAATTCCGGAGCTTATGGCAGTAATCGCCTCCTGTCAGGCCGCCATAGCCACGTCAATCAACGCTTACGAATAAGATAGAGGCCGCGCAGCTGGATGTTGGCCTTATACGCCAGGACTTGGATAAAGTGCAATCTCGCATGACGACGGCAGAAACGAGAATAGACCACGCAGAGGACATGGTAGCAGAACATGATGGCGTACTCTGCACCCTGCAGGCTAAGATCAAGACCCTGGAGTACTGCACCGAGGACGCCGAAAATAGGTGTCAACAAAACAATATTCGTACTTGCAGAAGGGGCTGAGGGAAAGAATCCTACAGCTTTTGTGGAAGAGTTTCTGAAAACCCTCCTACCCGAGGCCCAGCTATCACCCTACTTCACTCTGGAAAGAGCCCACTGGGTTCCACCAGGGCCCGGGCCCCAGGGAGCCCCACAGCGCACCTTCATACAGTGCCTTCTGCATTTTCGGGACCGTGATGAGATCCTAAGGGCAGCTAGAGTAGCGGATGAGTTAGCATACCGAAATAACGCCATTATGATGTTCCCTGACTACTCTGTTGAGACGCAGAGGCTGAGCCGCTTCTTTAATTGCAGTCAAGGCAACCCTACTGGCCAAAGGCATTAAGTACAGTGTCCTGTTCCCGGCTAAATTGCGGGTGGTCGACGGGGCAATTGTCCGACTCTTAATGACGCCCAAAGAGGCAGCAGACTGGCTGGAAACCCTGCCGCCATGAGGTTGATGGAGCCATCTCCACCCCCACCGTACTTCATGACTGGTAAGACCCTTTGTCACCACTCTGCAGCTGTCTTCTGTTAAGACAAGGTGTCACTCGTGACTCACTGCCTGGGGTTATCCTACAGACACTGCGAGGACATATTGTTCCTTACATGCCCAGACAGTGACAGTCCTTATTTTCTGTTTAAACTACAACTTTGGACACCTTACCTACAATGGTAGTTCTCAAGTATTGTGCCCCTGGCCTAAGTCAGGTGATATTTCTGACTCAGGTGCTATTACTCCACTCCGGCATCTCCCCAAGGGAACATAACAAATTTGTGTTTTTTCCTGTTTACGAGACATTGAGACCGAACAGGTAGTTATGGGTGGAATTACCTAGCCTGTGACACATCTCGCAGACTATTGTTGCCTAAGGGCTGGTTGGTTGGGATCCAAGCAGTCCCCTACTGTGTGGGCTCTGCGGGGTGGGGGAGATGGTTGGCCAGCCGTTGCTGACCGAACAAGGACAATTTGGTTTTTGATATGTTCCTTTTTTGAGCAAATTATAAGACATTTTCATATGTTATCTGTTCCTATAGAGCATGGACTTCAAGATTTATACAGCACACGGTTCAGCATGATGTTGGATTTTTTGATGATTGAGTTTGTACGGGTATGCATGTGCACAGATGTCAATATCCTTCTATTATTTATTTTATGGTATAATGCCTAAGGTTACTGTTGTTTCCTGGAATGTGCGAGGCCTCAACTCCAGGGTAAGGTCTCTGGTTTTTAACTATCTCAAGAAATACAATCCGCAGATATGCGTATTGCAGGAGACACGCCTCTTGTTATCCTGCACTCTGGGACTCAGACGTGCATGGGTGGGAATGCACTATCACTCTACATATCCCACCTACACCAGGAGAGTCAGTGTTCTCGTACACCGTACCCTTCCGTTCCAGTTGCTGGATATTAGGAGTGATCCTGAAGGGAGGTTTGTCATCCTTAATGTGCTGATATCTGGCTTCCCGATGGTGTTGGTGGGTGTGTATGTGCCCCCCCCCGGCGGATGCTTCCTTATTGGGGGAAATCATGCAGCCGGCTCTTACCTATGGGGTTGATGATATAATTCTGCAGGGAGACTTCAACATGACCCTTTCCCCAGGCCTGGATAGATCCGCCCCTGCCTCACAGTGGACACCTGGTCTGGTGCACTGGGCGGACACATACCATATGACAGATGTATGGAGGCACTTCCACTCCGGCACTCGTGCATTTACTTGCCACTCTGCATATTCTAAAATGTTCTCACGGATTAATATGATCTTTGCCTCCCAGACCAGGTCCATAAAGTGTCGAGGCAGCCATCCTTCCTAGAGGGATCTCGGACCATGCTCCGGTGAGGGTTACCTTAGATCTGGGCCCGCCGGGTGAGCGATTGTGGAGGCTGTCCAGGTTTTGGATTGAAGATCCGGGTGTTCAGGAGGGGGTTCAGGAGGGCCTTTCACATTATTGGCATACTAATGCAGATTCCACCCCCCCACAGTGGCCTGGGATGCCTTTAAGGCCTGGATGAGGGGGGAATATATAGGCCGTATTACTGCTGTATGTAGGAAGGCTGCACAATCCTTAGATGACTTGGAGAAAGAGGTTAACAGGACAGAGGCAGCGCACATAGCGACCCCTAACCAGATCACTTACGGGTATGGCAGTTTGCTCTTAGACAGGTGTCCCTACTCCGGGTAGACATGACGGAAAAGTCCCGACTAAATACAGCTCAACCTATCTTTGAATATGGCACTAAAAACGGCAGGTTGTTGACTTGGCTGGCCAAGGGTCAGTATACCATGACACATATCAGTGGTATTAGGGACCCTGTTGAGATCCCCGAGAGACATCAACGACAGATTATTTCACTATTATAGAATCCTGTACTCATCCAGAGCTGATTACAGCATTTCAGACCTTAAAACTTACCTGGAATGGGTATCCTTTCCCACCCTTGATGTGGAAACCAGTATTATCCTAGACAGGGATCTCACCCTTGAGGAGGTTCAGCTGGCCATCACACAACTCAACCCATGTAAAACCCCTGGGCCCGATGGGATTCCTGCGGCGTTCTACTCGCAACAGGTGGACCTCTTGACTCCCCACTTCACGACCTTATTGGAGGGATTCTTAGCTCAGAAACTCTTCCAGATTCTATGTCTGAGACGGTGGTGGTTTCGGTGCCCAAGCCAGGAAAGAACCCGAAGGAATGTTCCTCATATAGGCCAATATCGCTCCTTAATGTGGACATGAAGATCCTGGCCAAAATCTTAGCAAATCGCCTCTCTAAAGTCCTGGAGGACATTATCCATACATACCAAATGAGATTCATGCCCGGGAAGGGCACCGATATCAACCTCTGTGACCTCTTTCTCAACCTTTCCACCCCCCATGGGAGCAGTGGTCAAAGAGTCATTGCCTCCCTAGTTGCCGAAAAGGCGTTTGACTCAGTGCAGTGGGGATACTACTTGTGGAAGGTGCTGGAAAGATTCGGTCTTGGGCCACGGTTTATTCAGTGGGTGCAGATGCTCTAAAGGGCTCCGCGAGCTCGGACACATACCAATGATCAATTGTCAGAGCCGTATTCACTTAGAAGGGGTACTCGTCAGGGGTGCCCCTATCCCCATATCTTTTTGCCCTTGCTTTAGAACCCCTGGTGATCCTAATCAGAGCGTCTGACAGAGTTAGAGGGTTGAAGGTGGGGCCTATAGAAGAGAAAATTTCGCTTTATGCGGATGATGCTCTATCATACCTCCAAGACGCAAACTCCTCATTACAGATGGCCCTTGCTATATTCACTGAATTTGGTCGATATTTGGGAATTCGGATTAATTGGGATAAATCTACCCTATTTCCCTTAGACCCCGGAGCACGTACTGCGGCCCAGGTAACACAGCTCAAATGGGTGGAACAATTCCGATATTTGGGCATCCAGGTTCGCCGGGACCCGAAGTGCTTCCTAGAGTTGAATGTGTCCCCAATACTGACCCAGTTGAGGGTCAGGTGTGCCTCACTGGCCCCCCTGCCATTGAATCTCCTAGACTGCATTAACCTTCTGAATGTCTTCCAGAACTGTCCAACCTGGATACCCAACTCCCTGTTTAAGGAGGTGGATCAGTGTGTGGGAATCTTCATCTGGGGGGGGAGCTGTCCCTAGGTTAGCAAGATCGACCCTGCCCCTCCCCACCAGGTGTGGGGGACTAGCATTGCCGGATCTTAGGGTGTACTTCTGGGCGGCTGTTCTAGTTACGGTAAGATGGTGGTATACTCTTACACGGACCAATGCTGCGATATGTCTCAGGGCGGCTGTTGGCACTTATGCGTACATGTTCTGGGACTGCCCCTGGGTTGCGCGTTTTTGGAGGGAGGTATTGGGTACTATGAACAACCAACTCCAACTGACTTGCCCTGCCTCCCCTGAAATATGCCTCTTAGATGTGCAAAATGATGAGCAGAGACCCAAATGTACTAGGCTACTAATTACATACCTACTGTACTATGCGAAAAGAGAAATTATCCTCAAATGGAATCCCCCCCTCAGTGGTGTCTTGGGAAAAATATATTAATCAAGCCCTTCCTATGTATAAGATGACCTACATTAACAGGAATTGCCCAGGGAAGTTTGATAGGGTATGGCAGCGGTGGACTATGTAGATGGTTTAACCTCTTGAGGGCCGCCCACCTTTGGGCGGCGTGACTGGCATACCCTATCGAATACTTTGTTTCAATACTCTTCTGTTATAATATCTTCACTGTGGATATCTCTGACTATGCCATAATTTTTGGATACCTCACTGCTCTTAAGATCTGTTTGACTAACCAAATTTGATGATGCTATATACCATGAAGCTGTAATATATATACATTATATTTGGCATAACTTGTACCATGCTTTGCTTTAAAGAAAGGAACATACTGTTATTATTAAAAAAAAAAAAGCAGACAGGATCCAGATATACAGCGATCTTTCACCTATTACTTTAGCGAAGAGGCGCTCCCTAAGGTCTATAACATCATATTTGCAATATCACACAATTCCCTATTATTGGGGATTTCCTTTTTGTGTCAGTGTTATGAAAAATGGTGTCCAGCACATCATGCGGGATCTCCAAGAGGGTGATGCCTTTTTAAAAAATCTGGGTCTTCCACCATTACCTGCTGAAGTCCTCTTGCCACTACCTTCTACACCAAGGGCTCTGTCTGCTCCATCCAGGATTTGGACCCAGAGGGAGAGGGTCCTCCTCTTCTACACCATAACAACCTCAAAACTGCAGACTACCAACCTGCGGGGTTCCTGGACATATTCTGGATATTTTTTGTCTCTGTGGCTAGGTACAACATGGCCCAATCTGTGGTTCGGTTGCTACACCTCTTTGTATGGATACACCTGAACCCACACAGAATTTTTAATGGTGGCTCCTTTTCCCATGTTAAAGGCTTACACTGGGGTTGCTCCGATACCACTTTTTTTTACCACTGAGTACGAGTACCGATACTTTACTTCAGATAGTCACAGATATAAATTACTGATACCTATCGACTAGAAATAGGGGTGGTTTTGGAGGTGGTGGGGATGGTTGTTAGGGAGTTGGGTGACGGCAGGGTGGGAGTAGAGGGTAAGTGAGGGCAAGGTAGTAGGGTGGGGTGAAATAGGGATTGTGAGGTGGGAGAGTTGGGATGGAATAGGCTGTGATCGCTGGGGGGAAGAGGATAGGGATATGAGGGTTATTGGGAAACATGGGGCAGAGGTGACAGCTGGTGAAGGGAAGGAGGAGGCAACAGGCAGAAGTGACAGCAGTGACTGCAGGCCAGGTACAGGAGACAGCCAAAGACTGCAGGCCTGGTACAGGAGACAGCCAAAGACTGCATGGTGCAGGAGACAGCCAGAGACTGCATGGTGCAGGAGGTAGCCGAAGACTGCATGGTGCAGGAGACATCCTGTCAAGAGACAGCGATGCCACAACAAGAAGGTGGGGATGGCACCAGTGGTATCTCCAGCTTTCATATTTAGGAGGGGACATGGGGGGGCAGGGAAAAGAGTAGGGGGGCCAACTATAAAACAGAATTATATACACACACACACAGTGCCTTGAGGGGAGGGGAGGACAGAGTGGATGCAGCTAGGTGGATGTGAGGATAGGGTGGATGCAGCCAGGTGGATGGGAGGATAGGGTGGATGCAGCCAGGTGGAGGGGAGGACAGGGGGAGCAGCCTAGTGGATGGGAGGACAGGGGGGAGCAGTCAGGAGGAGGGGAGGACAAGTGGGAACAGCCAGGTGGAGGGGAGGACAGAGTGGAGCAGCCAGGTGCATGGGAGGACAGAGCGGTGCAGCCAGGTGGATGGGAGGACAGAGCGGAGCATCTAGGTGGATGGGAGGACAGAGTGGAGCAGCCAGGTGGATGGGAGGAAAGAGTGGAGCAGCCAGGTGGATGTGAGGAAAAAGTGGAGCAGCCAGGTGGATGGGAGGATAGAATGGAGCAGCCAGGTAAATGGGAGGACAGAGTGAAGCAGCCAGGTGGATGGGAGGACAGAGCGGAGCAGCCAGGTGGATGGGAGGAAAGAGTGGAGCAGCCAGGTGGATGGGAGGAAAGAGTGGAGCAGCCAGGTAAATGGGAGGTGGAACGACGAGGTGAAAAAGGAGGGTAGGTGGACCGACCAGGTGAGAAAGGAGGGTAGGTGGACCGACGAGG
>BLSH010234886.1:1862872-1878812 GCA_018402905.1 Glandirana rugosa | reverse complement strand
TACTTACCTACGGTAAGTATTTTCACTAACGTATATCGTCACTAGTAGGGACAATATACGTTAGTGAAGGGGTCTCATCATGTCACAGTAATAACATTATCATGCATTTTTTTTTTTTCTTTTTCTTTTTTTTACAAAAAATATATATGTCCCTCACGTCTTAATAATCCGTTCAACATAAAAACTCCTTATTAAAATAATAACTTGTTGTTGGTACAAGAGTTACTAAGGTTTTAATTATAGTTTCGACTTATAAAAACCTTCATCAAAAATCAAACAAAAATCAACATCGATAAAATCCTCCTATAGACACACACGTCCACTGAAATTATGCACAGTAATAGTCACCTGCACACACAGATATCCTCCTAAAATAGCTACAACTAAAAACAAACTAAAAACTACTTCCAAAAATATTCAGCTTTGATATTAATTTTGGAATCATTGAGAACATGGTTGTTGTTCAATAATAAAATTATTCCTCAAAAATACAACTTGCCTAATAATTCTGCACTCCCTGTATATATAAAAAACATTTTTTTTCTTTTTCTTTTTTTTTTTTACGTACTATTACAATAATGACACTGTACTACTCTGGGGAAGTGATTGCATATAACAGGGATGATCACTGCTATATGCAATCACTTTTATGAATGGCATCCATTCATTCAATGTGTACTATTGTAAAAGCTGTGATTGGCCACAGCAATCACATGTGATTGGCCCTGTGATTAACCCTGTCTGTACCATGTGATTACTGTGACCAATCACAGAGATCAACACAATAGCACACGATGAATGTCTATGAATGAAAGACATTCATTATGTACAACTAAAAATGGGTGACTGCTGGGCGTGGCCTGACGCAGCATGGAGTAGGACGCACAAAGCCAGAGCTCCGTCCATTACTCCTGTATTATTGCTAATCCTGGGATCCTGAGTGGACAAACGCGACATTATCTGCAGCCTACAGTCCCCGTGATCACTTGGCGACATGTCTCCACCGAAATCTAAGTCGGATGCCCTTGCGAAGCTTGAGAAATACCGCCGCCATGAGAACCCGTCGGAGCAAGATGGCGCCGACTGGCTGGAGGGACAGGCCATGGCGGGTGGCGATACAGACACAGTTCTGGAAGCTATATCCAACCTGCAAAAAACCCTCACTACCACGCTGACCACCAAAATAGAGGAGGTAAAGATTGATATTTCTTTGCTTAGACAAGACTTCCATAAATTGACAGGGTGAGAACGGCAGAGACTAGGTTGGGGGAGGTAGAAGATGCTATACCACCATTGCAGACATCTACTGACCAAATGCAAGTACAAATTAATCAGCTCTTTGCCAAACAAGATGATATGGCGAACAGGCTGAGGACATGTAATCTCCGCTTTATTGGTCTCCCCGAAGGGACAAAAATGGGTGACTGCTGCACTAAACTTGTAACTGAAAAAAAGGATATAAAAAAAGCTGCTGACACAAATTGATAGTCACCAGCTCTTTGTTAGGGGAGCTCTGAGAACTAAGATTGGCAGTGTTTGATCACTCAATTCGCAGTCTTGGAGGTGCTGGGGGACAGATACAGCATCTGACCAATGCTGCATCCAACTAGGTAAGTATGATTATTAAAAAAAAATACTTCCATATTACTATTTCTTCCTGAGGACATCAGGTGTGACTATAATCCTACTGTTGGGCAGAGATCACTGTGTTCTACAATACCAGCTTTATGTCAGTTTCTGGTTCTGTAAGGGAGAGAGTATCTCAGCACCCAACACCCTGCTGCCAATCTGAGGAATGCCCAGCAAGTGGTGGACTTCAGGATGTGGTAGGCTACTCACAGAGAGTCGGCAAGCTTTGTGTTGAGCACCAGGGACTCAGTAAACCACTGATCTTAGACAAGTATCTGGACAGTAAATTCTGAAAAGTGTCATTTTCTGTACAGAATTCTTGTTGTAGGTCAGTGACTTACTAGGCCAGGATGAAAATAAAGGCCTCTTAAAAAAATGAAATAAAATGATAATAACAGTTACAATATTACTGTCCTCACACTAAACTATTATTCCAAGATAACCCTTCCCTTTACTCACAGTTCTGTGCTGTATGCTTATCCTGTTTCCCTCTCTTCCGTGTCTGTGCAGAGAAGACTTTTCCCTTATACACAGTCAGTATTTATGCTCAGTTGTGACAGCCTTTCCTAACATTCTCCTCCAGCAGACCTGGCAGAATTCCAGCTTCTCTGAGTCTCCACCCAACAATAGGAAAAGTTATTATAATGTGATACTGGATGGGAAATGTAGCATTCTGCAGATCATTTGCTATCAGTCATGTGCTTAGTTCAAAGGTTAGTGATTGTGTGATGGTAAAAATAGTGACTTAGTGGTTAGTATTAGGGCTTCTTCACACCAGTTCATTGAATTGCATTGAGCTGCACAGATCTATACAGAGTCAATTCCAAGGCACGCAAAAAACAATTGTTTTCTAAGTGCTCTGTTCACACCATAATGCTGCCTGGGGCAGAGTGTGTTGCAGAAAATTTGAGAATTTTTCTGCAATGTGCCAGACCTCACCTGAAGACACCATCTCACCGTACAGTAACATTTAAAAAAAAAAGGTAAACAGTGCAGTGGGAGACCCAACAGGGACAGGGGCTTTTGGAGGGGACTGCAGGGTAGCCTCTTGCCTACTGACTATGGGGCCTGTTCTTTTGATGGGGCTCTATTCTTTGTTGATGTGGGCCTGGGGGACCCTTGGAGTGATTCTGCTTCAAATTCATGTCCATGTCTCCCTGAAACGCACAGCCTCTGGGAACTTAGGGTCTGGATAAAGATTTTGGGCCTCGGTACCCAAACAAGCAATATTTCACCCTTCCTAGATTCAGAGACTCAGAATAGATGTTAACCACTTCAGCCCCGGAAGGAGTTCACACTTTAGGACCAGAGCCCTTTTTGCGATTCGGCGCTGCGTCGCTTTAACTGACAATTGCTCGGTCGTGCAACATTATACCCAAACTAAATTTGCGTCCTTTTTTCCCACAAATAGAGCTTTCTTTTGGTGGTATTTGATCATCGCTGGGTCTTTTCTGATCGCCGCTATAAACAAAAGAAGAGCGACAATTTTGCAAAAAAAAACCAAATTTCTTACTTTTTGCTAAAATACAAATCCAAAAAAAAAATATAAAAAAACATTTTTTTTCATCGGTTTTGGCCGATTTATATTCTTCCTCATATTTGTGATAAAAAAAAATCGCAATTGGCGTTTATTGATTGGTTTGCGCAAAAGTGGTCATTTACGGATGATGAGAATTCATTTTTGGGGTTTTTATTTTTTTTTATTTTTTACAAATAATGGCAGCGATCTGCGATTTTTAGCGGTACTGCGATATTGGGGCAGACATGTCGGACCATTTTGACACTTTTTTGGGACCATTGGCATTTATACAGGGATCAGTGCTATAAAAATGCACTGATTACTGTGTAAATGCCATTGGCAGTGAAGGGGTTAACCTGCAGGGGGCGCTCTAAGGGTTAACTGTGTTCCCTGGGTGTGTTCTTACTGTATGGGGGCTGCCCTAACAGGGGAAGGGAAGTGATCACAGCTTCCATGTAGAGGAAGGCTGTGATCACAACCCTTCCCCCTCTCACAGAACGGAGGTCCGTGTTTACTTACACGGACCTCCGTTCTTTCAGTGCGGGGGGGCATCGCGGGTAGCCGGCGGAGATCGAGTCTGCGGCACCCGCTCCCTGGCCCTCCCCGAACACAGTGAGCGTGCGGGCGCACCTCCGGCGGCGCGCGCGCGCTCACAGTGCGCGATCATGCAGCCACCGTCGTATGACGCGGTTTGCGACATCGAACCACTTTGTCGCCGTCAACCTGCGGTTGGCGGTCGGCAAGTGGTTAATATAATTAGCTCAAAACAACCTGATGCTGGGGTCTCCTGTTATTAGGGTGTCTTCCCTCAATGTATAATTCCCCATTGTGTGGCTCCTAGGTGTGAACCCCTATTGTTAATTGAAGCACCTATTGTTTCTGTCTGTCTGCTAGTATTGTGTTCACTTCACCTTGTTAGCAAACTATTGTGGGATGTTTATGTGTTTATATTTATGTTAGCTGTTCATTGGATGTACTGATATTACTGTTTAGAATTTGCATTGTTTAAGACAATGTAATCAAGCTCTTACCTGATTTTGTGTGGTATTTATTCTGTGTGAGTTTACAATAAAGTGAATTTGTATTTGCAGCTAAGCCAGTTTTCATCTAGTTTTTGGGTGCAATTCTCAGATATAATACCTGATCCCTAGTTCCAGAGTGGAGGAAGCTGTATATTGGGGGAAGTACCCAGGCAGGGTGCCAGGCAGTCCGTCACAAGTGCCTTATATTGTAATGATGAAAGGGTCCTCCTGTACACATCAGACACCAGCCCAGGTCACCTGATCATGTGTCTGTCATCTCTGTCTGCATAAACCCCCGTATTCATGTATTTATAAAACACACTAGTAGTTTGACTAAAAAATGTGATCTAAAACCAAGTTTTTGTAATGAGACAACCTTTTGAGAATAAATGATAGTGTTTTCTGCTGGTGCTCGATCAAAATATACTCCATCACCATACTCCATCACTAATTCCCTGCTACAGCATGTTCAGTGAATTTCCAAAAGGGCTTGGACACTGAAAACCCAGCTCACTCTATAGTGACATTAAAGGGATTGGAGTGAAATATTTTCATTTATAATGAAGGCTGAACTTTATCCTAGCGCTATACTCCACTCCCACAGTGACAGTTTGCATACACGGCTACCTATCGAATGCCTTCTTAATTTCCAATGGAACACACCAAGGAGGTCCCTTCTCTCCCCTAATTTTTGTCCTCATTACTCCAACACCTTAGAGAGAACTTGACATTAAGGGCATCTTGATAGCAAACCAAACCTATAAGTTAGCTGCCTTTGCAGACGTCATCCTCCTTTTTCTCTCCGAAATGCTTATTACGATCAACTTGCTTAAAGATTTTGCCACTTTCAAACTTTTAACCAACCTGCAAATTAACTTTACAAAATTGAATGCTTTAAACATTACGCTGCCACAGGAAACACTTCAACAATGTCAGTCTAACTTTCCATGCAAATGGAACAGGGACACAATTACATACCTTGGTATTCAACTACCTTCTACACTTTCAGATCTATGCACTAAAAACTATCTCACGCTAATACAGAATATACATCATGACTTAAAGTCTTGATCTACCGGTCTCTTTTCCTGGTTTGGCAAAACTGCAGTTATGAAAATGAATATTCTTCCCCGAGTATTATACTTATTACACACCATACCGATAAAACTTCCACCTTCTTTTTTCTCAGTGAATAAGAGAGCCTGTACAGCTTTTTTAGGGGGCACATCATGTCCCAGATTAAGCTATCATAGACTGACAATCCCTAAATGAAAAGGTGGCACAGGCCTTACAGATATCCTGAAGTACCACTGAGCCTGCCAACTAGCAAGGATAATCGATTGGAACATTCATTCCAGCGTTAAGGCATGGGTTCAATTGGAACATGCCATGTCCCAATACCCACTGCATCAACTCCCCTGGATCACTTCCATTCAATTCCCACCGACCTGCGAAACCACCCACTAATAAGCCCTACCTTAGTAACTTTTCAGGAAGCATGCCTCAAACATAAAATTTCCTACATTCTAGGCCACACTAAGCCATAACCCGGATTTACCCCTAGGCTTGTCGGCATCCTTTGTTTCAGACGTCTAGCCACATCCTAGCATCCAAACAATTCTTTGACAGAGGCTGCCTTTCTAACTTTTTCACCACTTTCCCACCGGATGACAAACCAATCAGTCCCATTATGGCCCTACATTCAAATATGGCACTTTCTCGAAAGACCACAACCTGACCTGACTGGTCCCGACAGACTACACCTTTTGTATCTATGTGCTTAAAAATGGAACACCAAAGACATCTAATCTCAGAAACATTTGCTTTGTGATTTGCGAATTGTGACCCCAAATTCAATTTAGCCAGCAGTAAATGGGAACAGGAGCTATCTATAGAACTTTCAGAGCTAGAATGGGAAAATATCTATACATATATTCATAAGGGGCGGTAAATGTCTATGCACAAAATAACGCATACAAAATCTTTTCCAGATGGTACCAGACCCCTCTAAGAAAGCATAAAATTTCCCCTATACTTTCCCACCAATGCTGAGTTGGATACGCTCTTAAACATCTAGTGGTCCTGCCCTCTAATACAACCATTCTGGAAAGAAGTCCACCGACTGACAAACCAAATGACCATTTTTCATTAAATTACTCACCAGCTCAGTTTTTGCTACACCATTCCACAATTTTGAAATCTGCATACATTCATTCGCTAGCCATTCATATGGTAAATGCAGCCAAGATGTGCATCCCTGCTCAATGGCATTCCTCAGACCCTCCGACCATAGCTGATTGGTTTAAACATATACAGAAAATCACAGAAATGGAGGTACTTGTACATCAAGCGAAAGACACCCCTTCCAAATTCAGGAAACTGTGGTCCTGATAGTTACATTTTGTTACTACTGATGAATATGCTAAACTCGTAGCTTAATTACCCACACCCTGTTCTGGCGGGAGAGAAGGTTAGAACCCTTGTCCCCATCCCTTTCCTTTCCCCTTCCCACTAATGGCCATTTATGGCACCCCCTACCCATCCTAAACCACCCAAAGCTATCTTCTTTTCCCCCTTTTATTAATATTTTCCCAATCCCACTTAAAAATACAGTCAAATATATGCGCCTGGTAACTGTATTAGGATGTAGAATTCCACATCCACAAATATGAAGATGAAACTATATGCCTTGTAATCAGATAGTTTTACTTTTCTTTTTGGCGATTTATGTTTGATTAATACCTGAATTCAGGTGCACCATTTGTACAACACCAATAATAAAATTCTATTTCATACATTTACCATATAATAACAATATAATATCATAATAACATTGCAGCATAATAATTCATGATATTTACATCCATAGAAATCTCAGGCTCCAGAGACCATGTTCACAAAATGTATTATAAAAACCATACTGAATTGGTACAGGCCAGTGAATCAAAATTGATAAAATTATTAGTAACATTAAAAATGTAATTACAAATTAATGGCATCTATATAGCTCTACGCGTTTCATGAGTACACTTCCAATCTTCAGGAGCAGATGCAAATTTATTTTCTATAAAGGAGAATTAATATATAGATACAGTGGGTCTATCCTTACAAGGGAAAGGGAAATATTGTGTATAGAAAATTGTAAAAAAGAGATAATGAAGTAGCCATATGTTGTCAGTCATACTTACGGGTAAACCGTGGGTCTGGGTGAGAGGTGCCGAGAGCCAGAGATTGGCCGGAGAGGTATATCAGCCCTGGGAGCTGAGGCGGCAAAAACCCCAGGGCATGGGGTGGAAAGCGCCACTAACGAGCAGTTAAGTCGGCTCGGTTAGCGCCTTCCGTCTAATTAGCCACCCGCGTGACTTTCGCGGTCACCCAGGGCCACATGGGAGTATATATACTCCTTCTAGCAGGACCAACTTCTCCCTGTGGGTGCTATGGTGGTCAGTTGTGCACAATTCAACATCTATGGATGCTGAGGTCATCTAGGTAGTACGGTGGTAGGTGGTTGTTTTTTTTTATTAGTTAAATTGGTTTGGTGGTTGGTTACTCTCTCTTAGCACAAGCTCCCCATTGCTGGGAGACACTTTCTTCACCTTTCACTCCACTTCTCTATTCCTCTACATAGGTTAGGGTCACTCTTATCCTATCATCACATTGCTACTTATACTGGCAATAGCACTTATCATACCCAATGTAGTACACTTTTATACACTATGCAATATGTTTATGCCCATTATATACACACTCTTGTAATTTATAATTTACAATTTGTTCTTAGATTTGGGTGATTTGGTCTATATCACCTCATTTACACATGGTCTTCCTATTTCCCCCCAGGGACACCTGGTCCTTTTGGTTTTCCATCTTGCGCCTTGGGGTTTTTGCCGCCTCAGCTCCTGGGACAATCTCTGGCTCTTGGCACCTCTCGCACAGGCCCACGGTTTACCCGTAAGTATGACTGGGCAACATATGGCTACTTCGTTATCTCTTTTTTACAATTTCTTATATACAATATTTCCCCTTTCCTTGTAAGGATAGACCCACTGTAACTATATATTAATTCTCCTTTATAGACAATAAGTTTGCATCTGCTCCTGAAGATTGGAAGTGTATCCATGAAACCCGTCAAGTTATATAGATGCCAATAATTTGTAATTACACTTTTAATATTACTAATAATTTCATTTTGATACATCCGCCTGTACCAATTCAGTATGGTTTTTATAATACATTGTGTGAAAACAGACTCTGGAGTTTGAGATTTCTATGGATGTAAATATCATGAATTATTATGCCTCAATGTTATTATGATATTATTTTGTTATTATATTGTAAATGTATGAAATAAAATGTTATTTTATTTTGACTTGAATATCTTCGGTTTCTGTTTCAGCACCACCTGAAAAATGTTTCTTGCGTATATTATCTCTCATCTCTAACTGAATGATAATTCATATGTGTTTTATGTTTGACTGTTTATTTTCCCACAGTTCAAACATGACAGTTTGGTTTTTATCATATTCGGTTTTTGCATATCCTGATGTATGACTTGCTTAAACATACTGTAAATGTTACATTAATTTGTGACGTGTGGAGATGTGTTTATATTATTGTTAAAAATAAAAACTAAATAAAAAATGTAAAATAAAAAATGTAAAATAAAGTTTGAATAATCAGTTCATTTTTTAGGAAATAATCAAAGATGCACAAAATAGACCAGAAAGATTTTTTTATTGTTAATTGCACATACAAGGGTGCCATACATCGCCATTTCAAGCCAATTCCCTTACAATTTTTGTGAATCTCTATCAAGTTAATTACCAAGCTTGAGGGCCAGAGCAGTGAGGGGCTGCTATCAATTTGGACAGTGTTGTCAAGGAAATGGTCTATGGGAGACAGACCAAGATCTAAAGTGAAAATCCTGAGCAACACTGCTGCCAGGAGGCTGAATAACTGTTTTGTTGCTAAAGTGAGCCAAGAGGTGGGATATTTAACTTTTGTGTTAATGGTGAAGAGCCCTGCATGGGAAACCCATGGATTATTTTTTCTGGAACTTTGTGTTAACTTACCTTTAAATAAAAGTGGGCCAACAAATGTGACTAAATCCAGGACTCTGCATTCACTATATCTGGTCTCCCACAGTACACATTACGCATAACATGGAATGCAAATATTTTAATAAACATAAACTGCTAAATACCTTTTCTCATCAGCAGGTAGAGCTGTATTGTCACTTCTATTAGTGTCCAGCCAAGCACAGGTTAAAGCTTGTAGGAGGAGTTTTCTGACTGTTCTATGAGACTGCAAGACCTAGCAGAGGTTTTTATTACTTTCTACTCCCAACATTAGGGTTTTAAATAAAAGAAGAATGAATAAAGAAACAGTACACAATTTTGTTTTCTTTTCTCAACTTATTTTTGGTGTATGCTACCATAACAATATGTAGGCAGGTTGAACTGTGTTTGGTTCTAGTAAGCTAGCGGTTGGCCAGAGGAAGGGGTTAACTTTTGGAGTTCCGTTTGTAGGCTTTTTGGTCCTAGTCTGCCCACCTGTGATATAAACAGGGGGAACGATGAGGTCCAGGGCTCTTCTTGGCCAGATCTTCCTACCAGCCTGGGTTCTGTCTGTACCTGGAGCTGGCACTGAAGACACCAGGACTCTCAAGACATCCAAGCCTTGGATAATGCCAAAATGGACTCTCATCTCATGGAGGTATGCCTTGGCAACCATACCACTATAGGATTAGTGGAAAGATGTTGTTCATATTGAACTGTTATGTCACACTTGTTCAGTAAACTTATATTAACAGTTATGAGCCTGGTCTAAAGTTATTCAAAGGGGTGCATGCTGGTACTGGTGTATCAAAAGAACCTGGGTCTGTAAGTGAACTGCGGGATATGACGCAACACCACTACAAAAGGGTTAACTCAGCAAGATAAATAGAAGAGAAGTGTAGTTACTATGGGTAACCAAGCGAAAGAACAAGCTACCAGTCTTTTGGCATGGTACCTGGTATGATAACAGGTCCTCCAGTAGTGAGGGGATCATGGTCTGGCTCCCTTCCTAGTGGACAACATACAAGTTACAGTGTATAGTGACATGGGACAGCACTTGTCAGAGGAACTTTGCATTTTTACTGTATACAGTGAAACCTCATCTCTAAGTCAGGGAACTGCCTTAATGTCAGTTTGTTCACATGGTCCCGGTCCCCGCCTGGTCCTAGGCATTGATGAGCATGCTCTGAACAAAAGGTACCCTACCCTGAAGAAGCTTACAATCTAAGGTCCCTAAACTCACATTCATACATTCACATACTAGGGTCAATTTAGACAGGAGACAATTAGCCTACCATCATGTCTTTGGAGTGTAGGAGGAAACCTACGCAGGTACAGGGAGAACATGCAAACTTCAGGTAGGTAGTGTGGTGGTTGGGATTCTAACCGACAACCCTAGTGCTGCCAGGCTGAAGAGCTAACCACTTAGCCACTGTGCTGCCTTTTGTGGTATTCACTTCTTTTGTGGATGTGTAATTGTAATTCCAGTGCTGCACACCAAAGTTAAAATTCACATGTGCCCACACCTCAGTGCAAATTGTGCCTTCACCTTCAACCTATGACCCACACCACATAGGTCATAATGCACATAGGAACACTTCAGACACCAGATATTTCAGATGTTACTCATTCCTCTTTATACACTCCACAGTTAAATTTTGTGTCCTCTTTAAGGGGTTAGAGATGCCCCTGTGTCTACTGTGAGAGCTCAAATGTATATAGAAGAAACTACCATATTGTAGTATGTACCAATAATTATATATATATATATATATATATATATATATATATATATATATAATGTATAAATAATATTTATTAAAATGCCCTTGTATAAGAGGCTTTTGGAATAGAATCTTTCAGCTGTTACACAGGGTCACAGGGGCTGCTATTCCCAAGATGCCTCAGGTCGCTTTGCTGAACATGAGGCCAATTAAGCTTCCCAAAAATACACAGAAACAAATACACTTCATCTTGCTTGGAGCAAGTGTATGGAAGCAGCCATATGTCTTTATGACAGCAACTAAAAGAAACATATGGATAATGTCCCAAAAGATAGCGAGCATTCTACAAAGACACAGTCAAACAATTTGAAGCTGTCTGGGTTCCCCTTATAAATTTTTCATCTCAGTGTTTGGTCCATATCTGTTCTAACTTTTTTTCCCTCGCATTGTTCTCCTTATTTTTATTTTTTTCTTCACTTTTCCTTTTCTACTCAACTGTTGCAGGGCCTATTCCGTAGGCTATATTTGACTAGCAATGAGTCCCCTCCAACTGTACATGTTTACGTCTAAAACCTAGTGGAGATCCTCATCTAGGGTTTTGCCTTCCCCTTTATCACCAGCAAACACAGCCGGTGCGTTCCTATGAAGGATCCTAACCAATGATGTTTCCTTGAGGCTCTCATATGAGCTTCATCCCCCTTTTCCAGTTGCTGATATGCAGTAACTGTTACCCTAGATGAATCCTATGGGGATTACCCTATAAAAGGAGACACTTTTACCTTTTTGACATCTTTATGAAACAAACTCTGTTATATTCCAGCGGCTTGTCCTCATCAGCTTTTTTATCTGATCTATCCTTGTCCTGCTGCACGCTGGCGTCTCCACACCCGCCGGGGCTAACACTCTCCTTCCCAAAAGTCATGGATGTGGCTGCATCATGGTGCGACACAGGCATCTAATGTAATCTTGTACATCTCTCTGCTTAAAAGACTCCTGAAATAGCGGCGTCATATCTGTAGTCAGCGAGACATTTTGAGTTTGCAGACAAGTACATTAGTATCCACCAAATATATAGATTTGTGATCTTCACATCTTGTGTGTTTTAGTTGTTTATGTAATGTCTCTTCAGGATGATATTTTGTAATAAAAATGTATATTTTTTATAAATACGTATCTATTTGGTATGTGTACAGTACCACTAAAGTCCACAGATATAGCCTCCAGAAAAAAATTCTTCTTATTCCTATTTTGTATCAGTACCTGCAGACAATTTGCATGTTCTCCCCGTGCTTGCATGGGTTTTCTCCCACAGTCCAAGGACATGTTGGTAAGTTAATTGGATCCTGTCTAAATCGCCGCTAGTTTTTGTATGAATGTATGTTAGGGACATTAGATTGTAAGCTCCTTGAGGACAGGGACAAATATGAATGCATAATATATGTAAAGCCCTGAATAACTCAACAGTACTATATACCATAAATGTCTGTAATAAATACATATACAGCTGTGGAACAGTGGTGTGACCTTCCCTCCAAAGTACCAGAGCAAGAGGTATTTTTACAGGCTAGAAAAAAAGCAGTTTTACTCTGAATTTAAAGCACTTTGGAATAAATTTCCTTGATATATAAATTATTGTGTGAAGTTTTAAATGTGTGATTGCCTTGATGTGATATATCATATCAGTGTTGATATTTTGAGCAAGGTGTTTAATTGTATAGTTTGTAATTATACAGCATACGGTATATATACAAAGTGTGTGTGTGTGTGTGTGTGCACAGTCGTGGCCAAAAATATTGGCACCCTTGCATTTCTGTCAGATAATGTACCACTTCGTCCAGAAAAGTGTTGCAATTACAAATGTTTAGGCATTTTCTTGTACAATATTTTTATTGAATACAAATAGAAAAAAGAAAAAAAAGCATTACAGAGGTTTCATGTGCAATACCATGTAGTATAACAGGAAAAGCAGTTAAATGTAGTATAGAGACTTCCGTATTTATATTTGGTATATTCTGAACATAACATATTTGCAACCTCATTACTAGGTCGTATTCCTTCTGCGCAATCAGGCCCTGGGGCACCCCACTGGGATCACACTGTGCCACAGGGATGAGGGGGCAGGTATAAAAGCTAGAGTGCTTCAGCATACAAACATCAACAGTTATACCCGTAGATACAAGGAGTACAGATTAACTTTGTGAATAGTACATAACATACTCAAACTTGAACTCCGAAGTGCTGATTAAATTGGAAGAAACATTTAACTAGAATGGTGTAATATCATAGAAATGCTAATCTGAGAAACAGAGGGTAGACCAGATTGCATTGATTTGCATGTTTAGGCATTTTCATGTTTATTTCTTTTTTTTGTGTTGGTATCACACAAAAAAGGTGGAGAAACAAAAAGCCAAATCTGACACTTTCCAAACAAAGCTCCAAAAACGGACTGGACAGAATGATTGCCACCCTCAATTTAATATTTGGTAGCACGCCCTTTGGAAAAAATAACTGAAATCAATCGATACCGGTAACCATCAATGAGTTTCTTACACCTCTCTCTGGAATTTTGGACCACTCTTCTTTTGCCAACTGCTCCAGATCTTTCAGATTGGAAGGGTTCCTTTTCCCAATTGCTGTTTTAAAATCTCTCCACAGGTGCTCTATGGGATTTAGATATGGCCAGCTCAGTACTCTGCAGCGCTTTGTCTTAAACCATTTCTGGGTGATTTTGGACATGTGCTTTGGGTCATTGTCCTCCTGTAAGACCCATGACTTCTGACGGAGACCCAACTTTCTGACACTGGACCCTACATTGCACCCCAAAATTCTTTGGTACACTTCAGATTTCATAATGCTATGCACACAGTCAAGACATCCAGTGCCTGAAGCACAAAGCAACCCCAAAACATCAGTGAACCTTGACTGTAGGAACTGTATTATTTTTTTTAAAGGACTCTTTCTTTTTCTGAGAACAGTAGAATGATGGGTTTTACCAAAAAGCTGTAATTTTGTTTCATCTGTCCACAGCACATTCTCCCAATACGATTTTGGCTTCCTAGGTAAGTTTTGACAAACTCCAATCTGGCTTTTTTATGTTTCTGTGTCAGCAGTGAGGTCCTCTTGGGTCTCCTACCATAACGTTCCTTTTCATTCAGATGGGGAAGTATAGTGCAAACTGACTAGGGACGTGCAGTCAGGGGAGGTAAGTGAGATGCTTCTAGACTGATTACCCTTAAATTATATTACTGTGGGTAAATAAACTGATTAACTGCGAGGTATTGCACAAACTTGGTAAGCTTTCGGTGCATGGGTTGCTGATTCTCCTGGTTCAAGATCTATCTCAGCCCCGGGGGGAGCCTGGAAGGCGAAGTTCTGCAGTAGAGATGTAAAGAAGAGGAAAAGCTCCATTTTGGCCAAGGTTTCACCAGCACAACTTCTTTTGCCTAGAAATAGTCATGACACATGTATTTTAGAATGCAAACAACTTTAACTGCATTGCTTAATTTTTGCCTAGACATCTTATGTTGCCAAGTAGGCATACATGAAAATAAAGATCAACTAAAAGCAAACAATGAAGATCAATTACTATTGAAAAAAGTAATAGTCTGATGTGTAAAAACACACACGAAATGAGTGGGACTTTAATTGAAGCAAAGTGGTGGATAATAAGTAGACTAATGGATTATGGTAAAATTCATTATTTATTGGTAGACACATAGTAGAAATATACATCATTACAATTCATCTTGAAATTGATAATGGATATTCATTGGTAAAACTAGCATCATGAAATCAAAGTAATACATCATACATAGCCCCAATTCACCTCCATTTCATCCTCACACTTATTCTAATTCCAATCTTCTCACTTACTTCATTCATCTATGTTTCCTCTTTTTCCCTTTTCCCCCTCTTTCACTCTTTATTTCATGTCATGCATAAACAGCATACACACTAGGTTGTTTTGTTTTTGATTCACAGGAACTTTGATTGTTCCACTCAGTTTCAACACATTATGGGTGCCCTCTCCCACCATAGATGCCACTGGTGTGGGCTGCTGCCACTGCAGTTTCTCCCCTCAGCTCCCGACCTGTGCGTCTCCGGATGGCCTTCCTACCCCAGTAACCTGCCGCCAGTATATTGGTGCTGTAAGTTTCACCTCCCAACACAGTGTGGGGGCTAGCTGACCCCCCCACCTATATGTTGGTATCTGTTCTAAGTTCTCATACCTATTTTTTGCCTCTTTAGTTATACTACCGGTTGCGCCTGACGAGTGGCTACAGGTCACGAAACGCGTAGAGTCTCCATCTCCGTGCGTTATCTACCGCAATCAGATTTATGGACAATACTACCCCAATTGATCAATTTTTCTAGGGTTAACGAGGGTCACAGGCTAGACTGCAATATTTTGGCTGTATTTATACATGTATATAAATGAAATTGTTATTGATAGATTGGGGCTATGTATGATGTATTACTTTGATTTCATGATGCTAGTTTTACCAATGAATATCCATTATCAATTTCAAGATGAATTGTAATGATGTATATTTCTACTATGTGTCTACCAATAAATAATGAATTTTACCATAATCCATCAATCTACTTATTATCCACCACTTTGCTTCAATTAAAGTCCCACTCATTTCCTCGTGTGTTTTTACACATCAGACTATTACTTTAATAGGGATGGAAGTGTTCGGCCTTACCAGGCCATTACTTCACTTCATTTAAAGTCCCAATTTGCCCCTCCCCCCTTTTTCTACTATTGAAAAAAGTAAATAATAATACCGTATATACTCGAGTATAAGCCGAGTTTTTCAGCACATTTCTTGTGCTGAAAAATGCCCCCCTCGGCTTATACACGAGTCATCATCTGGTCAGAAAGCTCTATGTATGTGCGATGAGCGGCGCACATACATAGGCTTGTTGGCTGCAGTTCACAGTGACTGCCAGTGATTGGCTTGTCACTGTCCTGGGGGCGGGGGG
>BLSH010234886.1:1852453-1862862 GCA_018402905.1 Glandirana rugosa | reverse complement strand
AAACAGACTGTTGAAGACAGAAAGTTCTTAGGTACGACAGATAATGAATTTTATAAAGAAAGGTCGTTCTTGAGTAGATACACCAGAAAATCATTTGAGAGGTCATGGTAGGGTTGATATCTTCAATTAGATTGTCCAGATATCAATGAACCATTTCTGAAACTGTGGAAAAATTTATACCCGTGGTGTAACCGGAATGTGGTTATTTTACAAAACAGGAGAAGTGTGTCTTCCTTACATATACGTGAAAGTGACCTGCTTAGCGACATCCAAAAAAAAAAAAAATATTTATGTGGGGATAAACATATTAGTCTTACTTTCCCACCCTAGGCTTATACTCGGGTCAATAACTTTTCCCAGTTTTATGTGGTAAAATTAGGTGCCTCGGCTTATATTCGGGTCGGTTTATACTCGAGTATATACGGTAGTAATCCTATTGCAACAAGCTTTCACATCTGTACCAGAGCTAGACAGCAACAGTATGTAATCATGATTCTGTCGTATTCATCTTTCCTCATTCTGATTATACAAATAGGGGTGTATTTATAAAAAAAAAAAAAACCTACAGCGATTCGTCCAGTGAAAGTGCATATACATTCCTTCTGTGTGAAGAGGACAAAACATTTTATTGGTGTAAGGCCAATGTGGTGCCCATATTTAAAAAGGTGTCAAAGTCTTTACCAAGTAACTATAGACCTGTTAGATTAACTTCTATAGTTGGGATGGTACTGGAGAGTTTACTAAAAGACCACATAGATGAGTTCTTGCTGGAAAGAAATATTTTAAGTAATAGACAGCATGGATTCTTGAAAGACAGAAGTTGTCAGACAAATCTGATTTCTTTTTATAAGAAGCTAAGTAAAACCTTGGGCAGAGGGGAGACTGTGGACATGGTATACTTCAATTTTGCAACACAGTTCCACACACACGGCTAATTTGTAAGGTGCAGTCAACAGGCTTGGAAAGATCAGTTTGTAAATGGATAGAAAACTGGCTAAAACGCTGAATTCAAAAATGGTGGTTTATGATTCTTACTCTGAATGGTCTAGGGTTACCCCAAGGTTCAGTGTTGGGACCCTTACTTTTCAATATATTTATAAATGATATTGGGTCTGTGATTAAAAGTACCATTTCAGTGTTTGCAGATGACACCGAGCTATGCAATGGAATAATGTCCTTGCAGGATGTCTCCAATTTACAAACCGACCTTAATGCACAGTTTAATTGGACAACTTTGAGGTTTAATATTGATAAATATAAAGTTATGCACTTGGGGGATAAAAATATTCATGCATCACACATACATGGGGGAGTACAACTAGCGGAATCAATGTTGAAGGATCTGGGTGTTCTGGTAGATCATAAGCTTAATAACATTAAACCTTGTTTTTTTTTTTTTTTTTATTAAAATAAGAAACATGTTATACTTACCTGCTCTGTGCAATGGTTTTGCATAGAGTACCCCCAATCCTCCTTTTCTGGGGTCCTTCGCCGGCGCTCCAGGCCCCTTCCTCTTCGGCAATTGCGGGCTTGCTCCTCAATTGTCCTGTCTGTGTCTATGGACACAGACTGGACGATTCGGCCCCACTCCCCACTCCCCACTCCCTCATCACAGCATTTGATTGACACAGCGGGAGACAATGCTTCCCGCTGCTATCAATCTGTCCAATGAGGAGGAAAACAGCGACAAGTGTCACTGCTCTCGTGCACATTGCTGGATCGGATTGGGCTCAGGTAAGAATAAGGGGGGCTGGGGGGATCTTGCAACACAGTAGGTTTGTACCTTAAGGCATATAATGACATTGAGGCTTTAGAATCACTTTAACAATAGCATGCATTGACAAGCTGCGGTTACCAAAGTGAGCAAAATGTATTAAGGCCAGATTCACATATATGCAAATTGGATGCAGGTTTCCCCACATTCAATTCACATGACAGGAGAGTGTGACCAGCTGTCATGGGGGAATACCTAACCAGCTTCTTAAAACTTTTGTGCAAACTTTTTGTGAGCACTCAAAGCTACTACTGTATGTAGCCTATCCAGTCAATGACATTCTCATCATTACATTCTGTTTATATTTACCTATAGAGAATGGAATGGAGGCCTCATTCTTTTTAAAATTCCCTTCTGCATCAAGAAAATGACCTGGATAGAACTCAAAGGGTTTTTTGAAATAGACATCGTCTTTCAGTACAGTGTACAGCAATGGCAAAACAGCAGTGCCCTGCAAGTATAAAAGTCAATTGAAACTGAACATATATTTAATATATAACAGTTGGCAATGATTAAGCATCTGTTTAGAGTGACATTAATCAAAATCATATTCTCCAAAAATAATCCATACACACCCACTATTTAATAGCCTAGTAATCTATTGTTTGGGAAACTTTTTCATACTGTATTTTCTGCCTCCTTGTAAAATCCTCTGTGAGCTCCTGAATCTCTCCCCCCCCCTCCCCCCACATCCTTTTTTTGGAAGGAGCAGTGCATATTAGTTGTGGTCATGTGTACTTCTTTCTGCACACTAAAAATCCCATAGTCCATAGTCATTAGTCCATCTCAGGAGAGAGCAAGATAAGGTGGCTATGTTCTTACATACAGTGGGACCATGGAGAATAAACAGAGCCACCCTCAAACAGAAAGTCAGATCACAACAACAACATAAACAGAAATCTGGAGATCTGGAGGAGGCTGTGTCAGGAGGTTGTAGTGCTTTCCTTCCCACATCCTCGTTTTGGCTGTGATACATTCTCTCTGTCTGTCAGGCCACCTGCAAGGTGATTGACGTGGCCAGTCTCTGGGTGGAGACCAAACCAGATTTAAGCCAGCCAAGCCTGCAATCTCAATCTTGTGAAAGCGTTCATTACACATGCTCCAGCTCCTTCTGTCCTGCTCTGCTGTTTAGATTCCCCTGTTTATGACTTTTGATCGGATATTGATTATTCTCTGAACTCCACCTGACTTTTGATTATGGATTGGACCCTGACAATTCTGAACCTTGCCTGCCTTGTACCTGGACTGTCATTAAACCACTCTGCCTGTCTTCAAACTGCAAGTACCTGTTTGCTGGTACTTGCAGTTCTCAAAGTATAAACTGGGGTGAGACAGAGCTAGAGTGAAAATCTACTATGTCTATGCTAAAAAAAACAATTATGAAAAACAAAGAGAATAAAAGAGCAAGAACGAATATTGAAAGCATGAATGGAGGGAGGAAAAAGGGATGTGGAAGACAGGGGATGCGGGGGATTCAGAAGCAATAGGGAAAGTTTCCCATTCTGGGGGTCAGCCAATCACCCACTTCTGGCTATATTTGCAAAGTTCCAGAGTTAGTTTGAAAGTAGCCTATCCATGGGGACCAGATTTTAGGAAATATTGATATCTGGTGAAATAGCCATTAATGTTCAGCTTCTTAAAAATTTTGTACAGGGGACTTCCATGAGGCTATGGCTTATTTTTGACTTTAAACATGAAGCTAATCCATTTTGCCATGGCACGCAGGGCGATTTGGATCAGTTTGTTTAATAAGACTTCTATGGGATCCTTGCTCAAGTTAAGATTCAGAAATGTGTATACAACATACTGTATACTGTAAGTGAGTAAACTCAAATCCATAGCCCTTGTGCCCTGGGGCAAGACCACTAAACATGTAGCATTGTACCTTCTAACAACTCATTTTTACAAGTAATCTATTTTAATACATGTACTTGTAGATTCTTTCCTGCATTGTTCTTATTCTGCTGCCTGGTACTTTGTCGCTTAGTACTTTGTCATTTTAAAATCTTGGCCTGGGATTTGCTGTAGATACTGTATAACCTGTACAACACTATAACTTTAGCATGTATTGAATCTTACAAAATAAAATAATGTAGTTACCTTTGGAATCAAATATCCTCTAAATGTGACATCTTGAACAGTTTCACGTGGAACCCCATCTGCTGCAATATCACTAAACCTCTGGATCTCATGAATTACGGCATCAGTATACGGCATTTTCTTCCTATGCTCTGCTTGAGGTTGAGCCGTGCCAATAATGCTATCAATTTCATTTTGAACTTTTTCTGCCAAGGAATAGTGAACGTTACCGTTTAGATGATATTAAATGATAATTACTCTGAAAAAATGTAGACATGTATATGTTCTCTATTTTGCCAAATTTCAGCCCATCTCTAGACAAAAATATACCTCCTTACCACAGTTCTGTCACATGTCTTCTTACCATTAAAAGCATGTTTTACTCACCTAAGTCTACTGTTTAGGTCCCGTGCCATAACATTTTGAGGTGTGAGAAATTGGTAATTCAGCTCTGAGAATGTGCCGGCCAGTCCCCAACAGTCTCCTCACTTTGATGTCACAACTGGGATTCCTATTCTAAATCCTAAGAGGACCCCACCATTAGACAGCCAATATGAATTGCCTATATCATGCAGACAGCAATGTGGACATCCACAGAAAGATATTTGTCCTTTAGACCAAGGAAAACATAGGGCTTGGGACTTGAGCAAAATGTGGTCATGGCTTTAAGTGAGTAAAAATGTGTTTTTTTTTTTCTTTTATATGAGTGAGGTTAGGGGGAGGGGTTTTAGGGACTCCCAACATCATCTTATAGGAGGAGCTATAGACAAACTTTTTAAAGAAATTAAAAACGTCAATTTAGCTCACGGGTTACCAAAACCAAAAAAATAAATAAAAACTATGTCAGGGTTATTTTTTCACATTTTATTAGCTCTGGCACAAAAATACAATGTATACCAACAACAACTACAGATAATTCTTTAGCCAGTAGATGGCAGTATTTATACGTTTGTAGCTGATGTCTGTGGTTAAACTCTATGTCTTTTCTCTGTATAATAAAGTTGCTGTTCCCTGTCTGCAGTTAAGCAGCAAATCCCATGTTGACTGTGCACTGCATATTCCATAGGGCTATATATAGAATTTCTAACAGCTCTGCTGGCATCAATTACATTACCTACTTTTGAAATTGCCAGTTGCTTGGCTTTTGTTCTGATCCTTTGGACTACCTACTCAATACAAGTCACTGACTCAGAACAAGGATGCAGTTTCGAAAATTGGGACAATCACAGCATAGGCATGTGCAAGAGATGTGTTAGGTGTGCCTGGGAACACCCTATTTACCCTGTGTGGTGCTGACTCCCCCTACTGTCCCAGCTTGCCCCCTGTTGCCCCCACAGTGCTGCTGGTTTCCCTCCTCTTCTCTCCTCTGCCCTCAGCTGCAGTGAATGTATCAGGAAGGACAGAGGGGAAAAGGCTAGTCAATATCTAATTTACCAGCCCCTTCATTTTCTAAATGAACACAGTGAATACACTCACTCAATGTGTTCATAACTGAAGCATAGTAAACTGTGTTTACTATGATGCGGTTTGTGAATGAACAGAAAACCACACCTATGAATCATAGTAATGTTCTTATTTCATTAGTCATTATGGGCCAATAACTCAAAATACTGAAGTCATGGATTAAGCATTACAGTCATTAAGCCAGTACTTTCAGAAGGTGACATCAGTAACAGTAATCCGCACATGTTTTTAAAGCAAACCTGTCAGCATTTAAAAAAAAAAACAGACATTTCCTATCTTAATGCAGACACTAGAACATGCCTGTTATTAGCTTTATTAGCCAAGAAAGCATCTTACTTGTACATCTGTAAAAATAGTTTTACTTTGTTACTAGGTGCCAGACTACAGCAGCATTCTCCCATTCACTGAAAGTTGTACTTTCGTTAGACAAAATGATGAAAGGTAATGGGGATTTGTCCTTCGTATGGATGGGCGAACGGTTGCCCAATAAGGGCGCAGTGTAAGCTGGTTGTTAAGGAGTGGGGTCGGGAAGCGAGCCGCAGCATCCTTAACAACCGATGAGACATCAACCGTCAATGGGTTTCCTCGCTGACAGCTGAATAATAAAGAAAAAAGTGCCAGTTAGAGAATAAAGAAAAAAATGGCGTGCCCTCCCCCCCCCAATCCATACCAGGCCAGTGGTTGAGGGGGTCTGCTGGCGGGGGGCTTTTTGGAAACTGTAAGCCTCCTTTAACAAGGGAGCCCCCCAATCCCACCCCCCATGTGAATGAGTATCGGGTACATAGTGCCCCTACCCATTCACTAAAAAAGTGTCAAAATGTAATAAAAACAAGAGGCAAGTTTTTGACAAATACTGTATTAAAAAAATAAAAAATAGTACCCTGAATGTAAATCCAATGTCAATCACGCCAGCCGCCAAACCAAAACATAAAAAAACAAAAACGCTCTGCCTTCTGGGACGGCCTCCCGCCGAATACCTCCTCTGCACTATGACAGTTCCTATATAGGTAAGAGGTGGGGTCACCTGGCAATGTCACCTGGTGTCCCCACCCCTTTGTGACATCACAGGCCCAGCATTCACCAGTCAATGATGCCAGAGGGGCGTGCCACCAGGTGACATAGCCCCTTACCTATATAAAAAATGTCAAAGCGCATTCATCGGGAGGCCATCCTAGAAGGCAGAGCATTTTTTTTTTGTTGGGTCGGCGGGTCAGTGGGCGACTTGACACTAGCCAGTGTTTTGGTGTACTGTGGGAGGTGCTTTTACTAGGGGAAGTAATCAATTTCATTTCTTGTTACTTCCCTGCTAACAAGATAGGGCTCTGCCTTGTTTACATAGGCAGAACCTTGTCCTGTGTAAATTCATGACAATCGCCAGGTGCTGGCTGTAATCCATTGACCGGCACCCAGTGTTCGACATCTGCTGTGTTTAATCAAAGCAAGGCTGGGTTGCTGGTGGTGCGTGTGAGTGCCCCCTACCTGGAAGTTTTAGATCACATACTTAGTACGTGATCTGGCATAGACGAGCCACCTTGCCGCTGTTAATGTATGTTATACGGTCAGCAAGTGGTAAATTACAATGAAATAACACATTAAATGGAATAAAAACTAGATTTCTTACTTTGTATTTCTGGATATTTCATCATTAGGAGTATTGCCCATCTCAAAGTGGTGGTGGTTGTCTCCATTCCGGCAACAAAAAGATCATTCACCAGACCAATTAAGTTATCATTATGAAAATACTGAGAATGTTCTGTTTTTCCCTAGTAAAAAGTAAAATAAATAATGAATGCAGTGTGTTTTTATGGACATAATTAGTTCCCTTTTATCTGAGGGTTCATGAGAAATTTGTCTGTGTAATAATGGAACCATGGTTGTCTAACAAATATCTGTTTTTTATAGTGGTAGGGGCTAAATTATGTACAGTATATGCTCTCAATATTTATAGATTTACCCTTGAAACATCATTCTGCAGTCTTTTTCAATCTTTTCTAAAAAGTATAATTTTTTATAACGTGTCGTCAGGTCGTAGTCAACTCCTGGCAACCACTTGAATAGGGTTTCTCTTGATTGATTTGTGTTTGGGCCTTTAGTGTCTGCAACTTTATTCACTCACCTTATTGACTGTCACCTTCTTCATTTTTTAGCTTTTATATCCACAAGAGAAAACACCATAGACTCAACAATTCTGATCTTTGTACCTATAGACTGACAATTACTTTCAAAGTTCTCTTCTAGGTCTTTCATTCTTGCTGTCCTGGGCCTGTTTGTGTCTTATTTCTTGACTGCTGGATCCATACTTTTTTTGTCTTCACCATCAACTTTGAAGTTAGCTGTCTTTTCTGTTATCCTAACATTTTTTAATAATTAGCTAAAGTCCAATCTTTTCACTCTTTAAATTCATCAATGAGGCTCTAAAGGTCCTCCACATTTTCAGCTCTGAGCACGGTGTCACCAGCCTATCAGAGATTACTGATGTCTACTAGTACTGGAACTTTTACAAGCTTACTCTAGCTCTTCTTGATGAAAATGATATAATTTCCCCAATATATAATTTAGAAAACAAAAATTGATGATAATGGGGGATTTGTGTATGTGGATACATGTATGCAACAAGACCCACTAGGCAAGTGGATAGTACAAGGATGTGAGAGCTAACATGTGACTCATAAGTGGATGATAAGTGAAAGTTAATTAGCATGTTAATATTTTTGTTAACTCTAGTCAAATATTGTATTAAAGTACCGCCAAGAAAAAATATTTGCGTGAATGCATGCATGCCGTACATAATCCTAGAGGGGCCTGAACACATCTTCAGTCCTCAAAAATAGGCCCTCAGATCTCACAACTTTCTTTTCTGTAGGTCTGAGCACCTATATTGTTAAAGACCAGAAGACACCACTTACAGTACTTCCTGGTCAATACAAAGGTTTGGGGAGAAGTGGCTTGACCTTCAACATCATAGGTGTGTGCAGGGGGTGTGCCAGGTGTGCCTGGGCACACCCAAATCACTATGTGCCGTGCCGATTTGCTAGTGTTGCCAGCTTTCCTCCTCTCCCATCGGCTTCTGCGGGGGGAATGTTTCAGGATGGAGGATGGGGAAGGGGCTAGTAAATATGTAATTTACCATCACCTTCCTTTTCTAAATGAACACAGTGAACACACTCACTCACTGTGTCCATTCATAACTGGAGCATAGCAAACATTGTTTACTATGCTTTAGTTTGTGAATGAACAGGAAGCTGCTCAGCACAGACCAATTCATTCACTGCCCTGAGCAACTGAGGCGGCAGAGAAAGGCATGTGTCTTTTAGCTTGGGGTGCGCACCCTAATGCAGTAGGTTGCGCACACCTATGTTCAACATTGTACAGTTAACTGAAATATTAAACATCCTTCTACTTATATCTTCTACAGATAAACCTATTACACATCGGTAAGACTATATAAAACACTTCTGACAAATACCTGCTTTAAATGTGATAGATTTAGCCTGGATTCACACATATGCAAACACAGACATCGCATGTGATTCGCATCCGCATTGCTGTGCCGATCACACGCGATGTCTGTGCAATGCGAGTTCAGCCATACAGTTTGTATGGCTGAACTCGCATTGGATTTGCACAAAAAAAAAAGGTGCAGTAACCCATGCCATCTGATTCCTGTCCAAATCCACAGTTCACACTGCGATCTGTGAACCAATCTAGGGGTGTCATTAACTTTGTATTGACACCCACAGCGGTACGCAGAGGGCAGTGTGAACTGCCTGCTGGAGAGATGCGGGAACCGTTACTGGAATCACGCTGGTTCCCGCATCACATATGTGTGAACCCAGGCTTAAAGAAACAATTTTTAAAATTTTATTTCAGAATATCCATTCTGGATATCAAATTCTCCAGAACAGTCGATTCTTTACTGAAGTGTGATCTTTACCTCTTGCTGCTTCACCAAGTAGGCATCAATAAGATTCCTCTGATCGTTTACATCTAGAGTTTTCTTCTGTTTTGTAAATGTTGCTTCTATGAAGTTTTGCATCTGTCTCATATTTTCGAAAATTTTGTGGTGAGGTCCTGGAAGCAGGTCTAACAGTTTTGGAATAACATTGTACATCTTTAAAAAGAAACAAAAAATGCATATATGTAATTAATTGAAAATATACTTGTAATTTGATAGACTGTGAAGGATGAGGGTAAGGAGGATACTGTCATTGTTTCTCCTGAAGATAAACATCTTAGCAAATATTAAAAGCATCATATTCATTTTCTATAAAAGAAAAAAAAAAGAAAGACCTGTGTGACAGATTCAACTGGGACAGGGGCTTTTGGAGAGGACTGCAGGATAGCCTCTTGCCTGCTGTCTATGGGTCTGGGCTTTTGAGGGGGCTCTATTCTTTGGGAGGTGTGTGCCTGGGGGACCTTTGGAGTGGTTTTGCTTTGGATTCAAGTCCATGTCTCCCTGAAACACACAGACTCTGGGAACTAAGGACCTGGATACAGATTTGGGGCCATACCAGCACTCAGTACTTCAACCCCCCCCCCTTCAGACCCAGAACAGATGTTAACATAATCAGCTCAAAACAACCTGATGCTGGGGTCTACTACTATAATCTGTTTACTAAGGTGTCTTTCTGACATCGTATAATTTCCCCATTGTGTGCCTCCTAGTGTGAATCCCATTGTTAACCAAGTCACCTACTTTTTCTGTCTGTCTGCTATTCCTCTTGGAGATGTGACTAGCCTTTGTCCACTTTACCATGTTAATAAACTATTGTGGGATGTTTATATATTTATGTTAATTAGATTACCGTCTATGTTTATGGTAGCTGTTTGTTGGATGTACTTATTTTGCTGTTTACAGTATGCATTGTTTAGGATAATGTGATCAAGCTCTTACCTGATTTTGTGTGGTATAAAGAATCAGTTCCAGTTTGCACCTAAGCTAGTGTAATTTATTTCTTGAGTCCAAAATTCAGCTATAATACCCTAGATGAGGCACAAGGCGGTCCATCACAGTCTGCTTTATGATCAACCCCCCCCCCCCCACAGTCCCAAAGACCCCCCCCCCAACTAGTATTTCGTCTGACACTACCTG
>BLSH010234886.1:1812124-1829918 GCA_018402905.1 Glandirana rugosa | reverse complement strand
AGTTATGCCTGTCTGGGGAAGGTTGTTGTACGGAAACCTTGTTGTTCGGAGACTCCCCCCTGGGAGTCTCAAAGGGCCGAGGGGTCACACCCTACTGTGTAGAGTGGTACGGGGGTATCCCCCGCTGCACCTAGGAAGGTACGGAGGAAGTGGTCGTAGGTGGCAGAGGAACGACTTGGTGTGGTATCTCCTCTATGTAGTCAGGGGTTCGAGCCTCGTTCAGTGAGTACGGGAAGTAGGATCCCCGTATCTGGGCGTAGGAAGGGTCCGGGTTCTGTACAGAGAGTACAAGGTCTTCAAACGCCGTGAAGAACTGTCTCCAGACCGGGTCTCCCCTCCAGGCGAGTGTGAAGTTCCTGGATGATGTTAGAGTTCTGATTGACTCGGGTGACAGTAGAGTCCACTTTTGTTTCCATTTCCTCTATGCGGGTCCCCAACATATGGAGGTCTGATTTGATCTCTGATGTTATCCTGTTTGCTGTCTGGGCCAGACCTCTGTCAAGAAGTGCCGCAAACTTCTGGAACATGAGAGACATGTCTTGGGCCTGGGAAGGATGCGGGTCTATGCCCCTAGGATGAAGGGCATGAGTGACTTGCTCCGAGCTTGGGGACTGATGTATCTCCTCTATGGTGTGGTTCAGCAAGGAGACGGTGGATGCTGGTGAAGGAGGCATGGAAGGATCCACGTCGCCCCCTATGGGGGCATGGTGAGATGTGTCATCCCACACTGGGGAGCCGGGAAACTCTGAGGGTCCCCCCTCAGAGGCTTGTTGTTCCAAAGGCATGTTGTTGGAAGGGGTCTGTCCGTATTGAGATTGCAGGTTGCGCTTGACAGTTTTGGCCCACATGCAGTGTGCGAAATAAGAGGCGCTACAGTGCTGTGAGAAAGGCTGATTTACTCCCCCGTCGCTGAGGTGGCTCTTGTGTAAGCTCTGGCAGGCTATGGAGGCCGGAGAGGAGGAGAGGGAATAAACAATGCTGTCTGCAGAGAAATGAGCTTGCAAGGTCAAATAATGTAGGGGGAGAGAGTGCCAGGAGATCCGAGAATAAAAATAAGCTTTCTCCTAGTGAATCCGATAGTTCGGGGCCAAGGTTCTCCTGAATTCAGTCACTTAGGTGTACTATAACTCCCAGTCCGGATGACAGAATGCTAGAGGCCCATCTGTCCAGCAGGCAGAGCTGGGCTGGGAATGGGGGAGCCTGTGAAGAAAGGCCGCATCCAATGAGGGAATGTCTGAGGGGGTCGCACCGTCGAGGGGTCCGTGCTATAGAGAGCTGTGAATGATACTGGACCCTGGGAGGACTGGGCCCGAGGAGACTTCTGCAAATCTGCGGGATTGAGTGAGTGTGAGGCGTTAGCACCTTACCGCCGCCATCTTAGGAGCCGCGGCCTCGGTGTCCTGTTTCGGTCTCCGGCACTGGACCTTCTCCCAAAGTGTCCCTGGACCCTCCCGTTATGGTCTGTGGTGTGAGGGTGAGGATGTTGAGGTGCAGGTAGTAAGCTGCTCCCGGTCGGAACGCTGCAGGGAGCGCTGGCTGCTGGAAAGGCGCGGAGCTCTGGTGCTAGGCGTCCATCACCGAGCCTCGCGCATGCGCACTTCATGGTTTCATTTAAAGTGACACACAGACTTTAAATAATTTTGCAGAACAGATGTGCACTTATTCCCGGTTTCATTTAAAGTGACACACAGACTTTAAATAAGTTTGCAGAACAGATGTGCACTTATTACTGGTTTCATTTAAAGTGACACACACATTTTGCAGAACAGTGATATGGGTTCTCCCGGGTTATATATACTTTTTTGACACAGTTTGAAGATGATTTTAGAACAGTTCTATGGCCTCTACCGTTAATTAATACTTTTCAGACCCATTTTGAAGATGATCTCCATTTTTGCATTTTTTATGTTTTTATTTTTTTAAGTTATTTCCCTGTCCCCATTTCTTTGTAGGTCACTTGTCCCACCCTTACCCCCATTTCCTTCCTTTTGCAGACCTCTAGGACCTTCCAGGACTATTTTACAACATTTTTTGTGCCTAAAAGTCCGTGTCCCCATTGATTTCAATGGGGTTCGGGGTCCGGGACAAAGTTCGGGTTCTGTCCGGACCCGAACCCGGACTTTGTCCCGAAGTTCGGCCGAACCAGCAGAACCCGGACTTCTAGAAGTTCGCTCATCTCTAATCCTGCCTATAGCCAATCAATCTCTCACAGCAGGCCGCCCGCTGATTGGCCAAAGCATGCAGGTCATGTGCATGCTTTGGCCAATCAGCGGGCAGCATTCAGTCGCCATTTTAAAATATTATGGGGCGCACGAAGTTGCTGCGAACGCCCCATAATGTTCGGGATTACCCGAACAGGTGAACACCCGATGTTCGGATCGAATGTACATTCGATCCAAACTCGAACACCATCCCTAGTTAGAATAGGTTGTGTCATGGATGGGCGTTTGCTATTATGGGAAGATAGATGATGCTCCAGAGAAGAAACTATGGTTTTATCAATAGTTTTTGCCCCCATTTTTTTTTCTCTGGAACATGCTCTCTATTCCTGTTACCTTCTCAGAACATTACTGTGACACCCAACCATCCTAAAAGCTAACCTGGTTAATAAAGCACTAAATGGTCTGGGGGGTAAGGCATAAGGGCATGATTGACAGGAGGTGTGGTTTAAAACTGAATTCCAAGACAACCAAATATTGTCTGCACACAATAGCCATGTGTACTCTTACTTGCTTCTTGGTGTACTTCTTCCAGATCTTTGCAGTGATTGAGTCTGAAACTTTACCTGAGTGCAGGAGCTTCCTGTAATAAAGTCTGGTCACTGCTGCTCTCCTTGTGAAGAATGACTGGCCTTTTCTCAGCCCCCTCCTGTAGTTTGTTGCAAAAAGCTTGCAGTGGGTGGACCTGCTGTGTACCTTCCACAGCCCTATTCTCTGCATAGGCTCTGTTCAGCACAATGTTTACGTCACTACTACTTTTCCAATGCAATAGCTGAGTTTGCAAAGGCTTTTGATGCACATGTAGTGGATTTATATCCTTTATAACTATTGAGGAATTTGTTTGAATTCAAGCTTTTGTAGCCAGAGTTCATCTGTATTAGCAGCTTTTTATCATTGGTTGCAAATGAAGATAGAATGTGTTCTTTTATAACATCAAAGTATAAAATAGCTTATGCAACACATACATGTAGACAGGTGCAGTCTGCTTTATCTACTCTGGTTGGTGCCTGACTGGAGTGGTATCACATCCTGGAGAGGAAGTCAAGGAAATCTCAGTTTCTCTGTGGTTTCCTGGTTCCTGGAGGCAGTGTTCCAGTTGGCTGCACTGCATCTAGGTGGTAGCCATCTTTGGGTCAGCACAGTCTGTATTAGTCCCTGTCCCCAGATTTTGGCATGCATTTTTGAGAACTGGCTAGAGTAGATAAAGAGCACCTGCCTGGCAGGGAAAGTGATACCATCAGGAAAAGGTTCCAGACTAGTAGGGACAGGCTAAGGACTTGCAATCTTGCACTGTAGGCTCCCTTTTGGGACCGGCCAGGCTACATTCTGCCCTCTGAAGAAAGAGGCTGTCTGACTGTCCGTCTTTACCCACTGCCTCTCTGCCAAGAACTGCAAGAACTTCCCCTTCATTGCCCCAGTGACAACATCCATTCATAGTAGGGCATAGGACGGAGCTACAGCAGTGACCTCTTTACACCTCCAGGGGCGCTCGATGCTGTATATGTGATATGCCTTGTTACTTCTCCTACATGTGAGTATCTACCTTGTTTTTGATAAACTTGGCTTTAATTCTGCATGATGAGCGGCGCTCTTCCTTTTACATGTGGTTACTTGGATTGATTCATCTTACAAGTATATTGCCCCATACCTGGTGTGAGATAGTGGCCTGATGAGTACTGAGTGGAGATATCTGTGGCTACCTGGTGTGCTGGCTAATCCCAGCCTGGAGCTGAGTTGTGACCCATCCATCCATCCATTGAGGGTTATCTCCCTTGAGTGCTGTTAGACCTTCTTAGATTCTGGTAAGAGGCTTTGATATCCCTCTTGGTGGTAAACACTTTGGTGAATACTGGAGGCACAAGTTTTTCCTGGGTATTTCCAGATACACGTATAGAGCTCTTTGGTCTTTCCAGCACTTTACTGCAATTGATTCTTCACCTTCTATGAACTTTATGAACTTTTTGGGATCGTCTATTTATTTGTTTATTTATGTATTAATTTATTCATTAATTGAGTGAACATTTTTTATGAATTGTGGATTTATTTATTGTTATTTTGATGTGAGGTGTTTTATGCACTTTACTATATTGGATTCACTTGGCTTATTTTGGTCCAAGAACTGCATTGTAAGTGTTGCCCTAAGTGGCACTCCCCTGCTGGGGTTGTTTATGGTTGGCATTTTCTGCAATACAAGTTCTGAGTTTATCTGCAGCCGGACTCTGTGTCTTTACTGCCACAGCATACTGCTGCACCCACCCACATACTGTGCTACACATATACAAGCATTTTCCTTAAAATATGAAGTGCATGTATAGCCAGAACATATTGTTGTTGTTTTATAAGAAAGGATTAGGTTCTATTGCAGATTGTTATTACTATCCTTGTGATGTTCAATACGTGATGGGAAATTCACAATTGTAAAAGATCATGAGGCATGGGGAAATCTTCAAATCAGGGCACTTGTTCTGAAGACACAATAAAAAGTAATTGGAAATGCCCAGGGCAGGAAGTGAAGGGAAATCTCTTAATGAGACACAGAGTGCGAAAGAAACTTTACCAGGGTTGTAATCAATATCCACTGCCCCCCCCCCCCCCCCACCAATAAAATTTTTTTTGCAATGTAATTGTTATGCACAACCTATTCTGGTATGTGTGGCATAAGTGTTACCTTGGATGCTTGAATCATTTATTTTTTTATTTAGAAAATGTCCAATTCAAAACACTTCTCACCCATACACACAAAAAAGTAACTTACCCGGGTCATGCGGGAACCCATAAGCTGTATGTTTTCATTAATCAAACCCATGAGTCTCAGTATAGTGGGGTCATCATAAGTAAATCGATGACCAAGTAGTATGGAGATGATTATATTGGCCACTGCAGCATTAAGGATGGTCAGATTATCAAAAGGTTTTCCTGGAATTTAAAAAAAAATCATAGTTACAACAAGAAACAAAACTCACACTGGACGTCTACTTAGCAATGTATTCATCCTAGATTCACACAAGTCATACAAAATTCACACATTTTTATCATTCAACCTTGTTTGAAAAATCTGTGTATCTTGGATCAAAAGCTTGTTCTGAAAACTTGAATGCTAGTGTGAATAAAAAAAGTATTATGGACAGTATTCCTCAAGCATGAATCTTGGATTGTGTGAATCTTAAAGGAATCCATGTATTTCTAAATTGGGTTTCCATTCTCTCTCAAGCTTAAATTGCTTGATCTTTGACAGCTTGAACCATAATTGTAACTAGCCAAATCCTTAGGCCTTAGCTTTAGGCACTGTAATGCTTTATGATGTATAGGGAAATCTGATGAACACTGATGAATCATCTAGCGATCCGCCATTTTGCATGAGTGGCAATTTAAACGTCTGATCTTTCTTTATGTTTCAAAAAACATATCTCCTATACGTATAGAATTCTGCACAGTCATTATAACTCAGAATTACATATCAAGACAGAAGCTATGTGACAAACTCAAAGCATCTGGGGGCCCACCTAATGGGCGATTCACACCCTATCCACTCTTCTCAAAAAGAACAGACCTGTCTTGTGCAACTTTTAACAAGCCAATGATGTTAGTACCTAATCTTCATCATGTTGTGTCAAGATTATAAAACCGGCTATACAATCATAAAGGTGTTGGTGGTCACTGACTTGTAAGCTTGTGGGAAGGGCCTACTCGCCCTGTATAGGGGGGTATCTTTCATGTGGAGTGCACTCACCTGTGCCTGGGACTAGTTGGAGACTGCAATCATGTGAAGAATCTAACATTAAGGCAGCTTTCCTCTGAAAAGTGCCTTTTCCCATGTGACTGTAGCGCCCTCTACCTTTAGGTAGGTGCTAGATGATAGATTTTTATTGGTAGGTGAAGTAAATTTAGTCAGGCCTGATTGTGTTGATCCTGGGCTGGGGAGTGGCCTAGAGAGTGGTTGGTGACTCACAGGCGGTGACACCTCTTGGTTACCTCCCCTTTGTTTCTAGAGGGTTCTATAAGAAAGGGTGGAGAAGAGGAGTGGAGTTGTGTGGGGTGTTTGGAGAGCCCTGACCAATCCCCAACTTGGATTGCCAGGGGTCAGGCCTCCTCAAATACCTGGGGTCAGCCCAGCCAGGGAGGAGAGTTCAGGTGGATGAACTAGGAGATGGAGTACTACTTGCAGAGGCCTTGGAGGGAGCCCTCAGTCTGTGGGGTGTGACCTTGAGCCTGGAGGCTTGGGAGTGAAAGGGACCCCTCAGCATATTCAAGGGGAGTCCTGGACAGGGTGCAGGAGAGAACCGCGGAGTGGTGCTGCCGGGCAAGTCTCCAGGAGGGATCCACCAGGTGTTGTGAGTGGCACACACCCAGAGATGCTGGAAGAGGCATGACAGAGCAGATTGGGAAGAGAGAGAGACAATCTGAGAAGGGTGCAAAAGCCAGCTTGGACTGTGGTGTCACTGGGCAGTGGAGTTGGGTCGCTGCAGCCAAGAGGGTTGGCAGGGCCTGAGGATGTACTCACTGGGAGCAGTGGTCCACCGAGGCTAGCTAGCACACTTTCCACTTTTTGCTACACCAGAGGGGTCTGCAACCCATGCCTGTAATGGGCGGTCACCAAGGCCTGGCCAGAGCCAGAGGCAGGCCTCACCATGTGCTAGCTAGCCCTGAGAAGTGTTGTGCAGGAGAGCGGAAGAGGAGTTAACTGTGAACAAGACTGTGCTGGAGGAAGAGAAAAGTGTATATACAGGAGTGTATATAAATGGTCCTGTTAAAGAACTGTTTGATCCGCCGGGCATCCTATGATCATCCAATACCCATCCAAATTAAATCCCCTAATAAAAACTGACCTGTTCTTTCCTGACTCCGAATGTGTGGAAAAGTGTGACTGAGGGCAGAGTGACAGGTGAACCACTACTTCCAGCAACCCCTATGGAGGCACTGCTTCATCCCTATACACTGTATCTGATGTATGATGCATTAGGAGAGACGTGCTAAGCCTGCACCCACTCCACCAGTCCAGCGTACCTCTGTTACCTCACTCCCAGTAACATATGGGGTCCTGCCGAGCACATAGCGCAGACCTCTTGCATGCTCATATTAACTCCTTCACTTCCCGTACCTCATGACCAGGCTATAGATCTCTGTGACATGGGTATGCCTCCAGTTCCTACTGGAAACTGACCGCTAGGGAGGGAGCCAGACATTGACCTCTTTGCAGGAGGAACTGTCACCTTACCATTGATGCTACTTCATACCCCGGAGTGCTACACTGACACTAGTTCTTTAGATATTCCAAACCCAACATGCACCCCTTTGAATAACTTAAGACCAGGCTTAGAACAGTTAATATAACTTTACTGAAGAAGTGCTACATAACAATTCAATATGAACAATGTCATTCCCCTAACCCTAACTATAGTAATATGGCTTCCCAGCCATAACTCTGTGAGACGATAGTGTATTATGGCATTGTCCATGGCTTGGATGTCTCCGAAATCCCCAGTGCCTTCAGCAGCAGTCATGTTACCACAAACAGAACCTGACCAGTACAGCTAGGAAGATCCAAGAGCCCTGGACCTCAGCCTCCCCCCTATTTATAGCACAGGTGGGCCGGCTAGGGCCGAAAGCCCGGGTACTGGGCTTACAAAAGTTAACCCTTTCCCCCAGCCTCGGCCAGCTGCTAATTACTAGAATTAAACACAGTTCAACCTGCCTACAAGCTGCCACACACACGCACACACACACACACACACACGTGTGTACAGTGTGTGTCAAATAAAAGCTTATCTTATTTGAACCTGCTCACAGACGCTGCTGCGCTAGTCTTTCACCGGTCTCTAAACAATAATAATGTATCGTTTTTATATTATATTAAAAGCAGCACAACAGAAATAGAATTCACAAAGCAAATGCTCAGCTGAACATAAGAGTATTTAGCAGTGGTCAGTTGCTGTCAGCCAAAGAGTTATACTAAACATCTAGAATGCCTCTTAAATTGGAAGGAAACTTAACTGTACTAAGCAGGCTGGAAGTTGGATCAATAGTCCATCAACTGTTGTAAGATATATGTGATACATGGCTGCAGGTTGGGCCTCACTAAAGAGAATGGAATGAATTTGAGATTGCTATTTCTGTTACCAATCACCTGTAACTAAGACAAAATACAAATTACTTTCTTTCTTTTTAATTGTATGAGTGTGGTGTTATTTGCTATCACTAGATTGAGAGACTTAAAGCAGAACTATATTCAAAAAGTGAAGCTCCATTGGTTCGCTCCCTTCCAGCCTGTAACAGCCTGAGTTACAGGTATTTTTTTTTGGGGGGGGGGGAGGTAGACTACCAATTTTTATCCATACCTGCTCCACTTCTGCAATCCCAGCCTAGACAAGGAGAACACCCCTTCGTGACACATGATCACATGCCCCAGGATGCTGCAGGACCATTCATGGATGTCAGATCTCATCACCACCAGAATAAAGACCTGGCTTGGGACACTATAATATCTGTGGAACACTTAAAGTGAAAGATAACTTGCATCACTGACTTTTACCTATAGGTAAGCCTATAATAAGGCTTACCTATAGGTAGTGTAAATATCTCCTAAACATGCACTGTTTAGGAGATATTTACTGTACATGCAGCAAGCTACATCACTGGTGCATGCTCTCTGAAGGAATGCCCACCAGCGCTGTTCCTTCAGAGCCCTGTGCCGTAAACGGGGGCTCCCAAGCGCATGCGTGGGAGTGACGTCATTGCGGTTCACAGAGCCAGAGTCCATGAGCCTGGAAGCAAGATGGGTGAATATGAAAACAGCCTCCAGCTCTGACATCTTGGCACGTGAGGGCTTCGTTTTAAGGTAAGTTTAACATAATGTGATAGTATGCGATGCAGGGTAAAAAAAAAAAAATGTCCAGTGGTTTACAACCGCTTTCGCATAGTTTGATTATTGGCCATTAAAGATGAGCCATTGATGTTGTCCCATGGCATGAATAGGAGTTGTGTTCATATGTGGACCTTTTTGATTTATATTGTTCTTGTACAAACACGTATAATATTCCTAATTTGGGTTGGAGCAAAGATCCATATCATGGAACAAAGTGGCCAAGAATGAAAAGTGTCAGACAGCCTGATTTGCTCATATAGGAACACATTGAAATGGCCTTCAAGGATGATCCTGTAAGGTTATTCCAATAACAAAGGCAGATACATTTGCAAAAAAAAAAAAAAACAACAGTAAATAAAGGGTAATAAAGTTTCTTTTTCTCATAGAACATAAGGCATAAAATGAATAATAAAGAATACACAGCTACATCAAAACAATCACCTTCATAAGATTTCATTGCTTGCACTAAATATTCGGCTTCTTCACTAATCTTGTCTTCTATAGCTTTCTTTCCCATCCCATAATCTCGGAGCGTTGAAAGAGTGAATCTTCTCATTGCCTTCCAGCTTTCACCATTAGAAAAAATAACACCTAAACAGGAAGAATGCAATATGTTTTTTGTGCCAACAAATACAACTGTCAGATACAAATGCTGCCCAAATTACAGGTTGTTAATAGAAATAACAAATGGTGCGTAGTGTTTGCTTTGTTTTATTCCGGGACCTTAACTTTCCATTGCACACAGAAAACATTCATTTTCTTAAAGGGTATCTAGACCCAACATCTAACATGTAATATATTGTAGTCTAGTAGTTCTTAATCACTTGCCTACTGGACACTTTCGCCCCTTCCTGCCGGTTTTCAGCTTTCAGGGCTATTGCACTTTGAATGACAATTGCATGATCATGCAACACTGTACCCAAATGAAATTCATATAATTTTTTTGAGACAGATAGAGCTTTCTTTTGATGGTATTTAATCACCACAGTTTTTTATATTTTTTGCTAAACAAATAAAAAAAAGACCAGAGAATTTGAAAAACAATAACGTTCTTTGTTCCTGTTTTGCAAATAAGTAATTTTTCTCTTTCACTGATGTGCACTGATGAGGCTGCACTGATGTGCGCTGATGAGGCTGCACTGATGTGCGCTGATGAGGCTTCACTGATGTGCGCTGATGATGCTTCACTGATGGGCACTGATAAGGCTGCACTGATGAGGCGGCACTGATAGGCTTCACTGATGGGCACTGCTAAGGGTGCACTGATGAGGCGGCACTGGTGATCACTGATGAGGTGGCACTGATGGGCACTAAAAAGCTGCAGTGATGGGCACTGCTAAAGAGGCACTGATGAGGCTGCACTGATAAGGTGGCATTGATGGGCATTGATAGGTGGCATGGATGGGCACTGTTATGCTGCACTGATATGCTTAACCGATTGTCAGTGTAAATGTCTGTTGTCACAGTAAAGCTAGTTATCAGATTTCCTTTCTTCACATAGTTACAGCATTGAGGAAAGAAAATGTGGATAATTGGCATTTGTTTACAAGGGATCAGCTGTGATTGGACAGGGCTGATTACATGGTAAAGGGCCACTGTGATTGGACCTTTACCTCAGAGCACATCTGATATGCGCCCCAGGGGCGAAAATGCTCACAAACTGTATTATATCTATGAAGAAGCAGTGTTTTCATTCTAGGACAAGACTACAGTCTACCCACCTCTTTACAATATAAAGGGCAGTGTTCTGCAGTCCAAAGTGATAATTGAGGACTTTGTTAACTGGCAACACTGCAACACAGGCAGAGAGTATAGTTTATTATCAGCCTACTGGATTTCTGGCAGGATCGGGTAGGTTTTTGCACTTATTAAACAGAGTACAACAGAAAACAACTAAAACTCATTTACATTAAACATGTTGTTTGTAATTAATTAAAGATAAAACAAGACATGTTTACCATTGTCTTTTGTTGATTTAGAAAATATCGGCAACTTGGGTCTATTAGCAAATGCTTCACCATGGTTGAGTAGAGCATCTTTAACAGTATCATAGCCGCACAAGACGATTACTTTTTCCCATCCAAAATGAATAGTTAATACTGTGCCATACTTCTTAGACATCTGTAAATACCACATACAGAAGAAGACATAATTAATGCTCTAAAATTAGCATTAAAGAAATCCCCCATTGTTACAGTGCCTTGAAAAAGTATTTATATCCCTTGAAATTTTCCACATTTTGTCATGTTACAACCAAAAACTTAAATGTATTTTATTGGGATTTTATGTGATAGACCAATACAAAGGGGCACATAATTGTAAAGTGGAAGGAAAATGATAAATAGTTTTCAACATTTTTTACAAATATGTAAAAAGTGTGGCGTGCATTTGCATTCAGCCCCCTTTAATCTATTAGCCCTAACTAAAATCTAGTGGAACAAATTGCCTTCAGAAGTCACGTAATTAGTAAATAGAGTCCACCTGTGTGTAATTTAATCTCAGTATAAATACAGCTATTCTGTGAAGCCCTCAGAGGTTTGTTAGAGGACCTTAGTGAACAAACAGCTTCATGAAGGCCAAGGAACACACCAGACAGGACAGGGATAAAGTTGTGGAGAAGTTTAAAGTAGGGTTAGGTTATAAAAAAATATCCCAAGCTTTGAACATCTCACGGAGCTCTGTTCCATCTATCATTCAAAAATGGAAAGAGTATGGCAGAACTGCAAACCTACTAAGACATGGCCATCCTGACAGACCAGGCAAGGAGAGCATTAATCAGAGAAGCAGTAAAGAGGCCCATGGTAACTCTGGAGGAGCTGCAGAGATCCACAGCTCAGGTGGGAGAATCTGTCCACAGGACAACTATTAGTCGTGCACTCCACAAATCTCCTTTATGGATGAGTGGCAAGAAGAAAGCCATTGTTGAAAGAAGTCCTGTTTGCAAGTAGCCATGTGGGGGACACGGCAAACATGGGGTAGAAGGCGCTCTGGTCAGATGAGACCAAAATTGAACTTTTTGGCCTAAAAGCAAAACGCTATGTGTGGTGAAAAACTAACACTGCACATCACCCTGAATACACCATCCCCATCGTGAATCATGGTGGTGGCAGAATCATGTTGTGGGGATGCTTTTCTTCAGCAAGGACAGGCTGGTCAGAGTTGGTGGGAAGATAGATATAGCCAAATACAGGGTAATCTTTTAATAAAACCTGTTTGAGTCTGCAAAAGACTTGAGACTGGTGTGGAGCTTCAGCAGGACAATGGCACTAAACATACAGCCAGAGCTACAATGGAATGGTTTAGATCAAAGCATTATCTTGTGTTAGAATGCCCCAGTCAAAGTCTAGACCTAAATCCAATTGAGAATCCGTGGCAAGACTTGAAAATTGCTGTTCAGACGCTCTTCATCCAATCTGGCAGAGCTTGAGCTATTTTGCAAAAAATAATGGGCAAAAAGTTCACTCTCTAGATGTGAAAAGCTGGTAGAGATATCCCTGAACAGACTTGCAGCTGTAATTGCAGTGAAAGGAGTTTCTACAAAGTATTGACTCAGGGGGGCTGAATACAAATGCACGCCACACTTTTCACATATTTATTTGTAAGAAATGTTGAAAACCATTTATCATTTTCCTTCCACTTCACAATTATGTGCCACTTTGTGTTGGTCTATCACATAATATCCCAATTAAATACATTTACATTTTTGGTTGAAACATGACAAAATGTGGAAAATTTCAAGGGCTATGAATACTTTTTCAAGGCACTGTATGTGTAAACACATCTTTCAGTCTATGATATAGGTGTGAGTAGGTCTGTTGATCTCAAAGAAACACTCCACCTTTGCTAAAAAGGTTTGCTAAATTCTTTACAATGAATGTAGTTCACTTGTGTGCCCTAGCACAGGTTACTGGTGGCTAATGAAAAGCTCCTGATCGCAAGTAGCTTTCTGATCATGTGTCCGCCATGCAGCCAATCACAACAGTCACATAACCATGTGCCCCACCCTGCTTCCTGGCACTCTAAACCCCTAAAAAGGCCAGCAGGTACCAGCTCCAAGGGGTTAAACGATCAATCTTTGCTGTTTTAATTTTTCTTATAACTGAGATGTGTCAAGGGTGTATCTTTTGACTACATACTTTGTGCTAAAAGGTGTCCCTATTTCTTATCCCAATTGGGAAGAATGCCAGCCCACTGTGAAATCCTCTCCTTCTAGTGGGCCTGGCAAGAAGTCCAAACAAAAATTGTACTCCAGACATGGTGATGTCCTTAAGTCTATATTTTTCTAGTTGTGATACCACACAGTGTGATGTGATCTCTTTGCTTTCTGCTCTGCTTTAGATCAATACCCACTATTTAGCCCTGCTATCTGGATACTAACATACTGAATTTGGTGGACAGTGCTCGAGAAGAAAAGCTTGTCCATCAGAGAAGCACTGAGTAAGCCTCAACACTAGGAAGATGATCAGTTATGTCTAAATAGCCTGGGATGCTCTGTATAAAGACAGACCATCATTAATAGTCCAACATCGAGCTTGGTAAGCCAATTGGAGCTAAAAATATTTAACATGTGGTACCAATGTTATTAATGATGCCACAAAGGCACAAATAGGAGAAAAATGGAATTAAATGTTGGGATGTGGTGGAAAACACGAAGCTGATAGAGCTTGCAGGTACTGTAGATCTGTTAGGGTCCCTTTGAGTTCCTGGCAGAGACAAATTGGCCATGTGGTACTATGGCAAGTGACCTTACAGATACAAGAGGCAACAAACACAAAATGGTGCCCACTGCCCAGAATATTTAACAAGAAGCTCTATGGCTTCTAAAGTTATCACTGTAAGATGTGTATGGCAGGTTGAAAGGACTGCCAACCAAATGCTCAATCTTGATAACAATCTTTAAAAACCTTATATCAAAGTTGGTCTTGATAGCTACATAACATCTATGAGTTTAGCAAGATGACTCTATTACCTCCAGGAATGTTTTGTAAGGTTGTTTCATGTCAAGCATATGCAGATTTCCAATAATGGGTAAAGGTTTGGGCCCTGGAGGAAAATTGTTATACTTTTGTTTCTTCTGACTGTTGTAAACATTGGCTAAGAAGAGGATGACCACGAGAGATAAAAGGATTGTGATAAGGTCCATGGAGAAAGTATTCCCAATGATATCTAAGGAAATGAAAACAAAAACATCAAAGTAAAGGGAAGAATTAGAAACTGTGACTTTTTTTTTACTGCTGTCTGTATTCATGTGTAGATGTGCTCTCTTTGTTTATTGTAGTGAACACAGCCACAAAAACAGAAAGTATTTGGAAATTCAAAAAGTTAGAGATGTCACAAGAAGAGCTGAAGGTTAATCCTCCAATGAAGGCACCTATTCCAGTCACATCTATCTAACAGAGGAATTCTCTTAAATTGCAGAGATTTCCTTCCACTTTCTGCTGCATCTCTGGAGTAGAAGGTGAAGAGAAATGTCCCCAAGAAGATATAGACAAAAAAAACCCATTAAACTGATAGGGTTTTTCTAGTACATTAAATTCAATTGAAAATCAAAAGACGTATAATTCAAGAGTCACCCACATTGGAGGTCTTGTACAGGCACATATAAATCAAAATCGCTTACACCTTTAATCAGCAGTTGTTGAAACAGGTTATTTCTTACACCCAGCATATGCATACCACAAATTACATGCCAAAACACATTCTACTACTCCTGAGTATGGCGATATCCCATGTGTGAGACTTTTACACACCGTGGCCACATACAGAGGCCCAACATGCAGGGAGCACCATGAAGGGTTCTAAAAGCATAAGTTACACATCTCATTTTTTGACTACCTCTTGCACTTTTGAAGGTACTGGAGCACCAGGACAATGGAAACGCCCAAAAAAAGACCCCATTTTGGAAAATAAACATCCCAGCGTATATTCTGTGAGGCATGAGTCTTTTGACAAGTTTTTGGAAAATGTGGAAAGAAAATGAAAATGCATTTTTGTTTTACACAGAGTTGTCCATTTATACGATATTTCTAATAGGGATGTGCCGAATAGCCCCGGTTCGGTTCGCACCAGAACATGCGAACAGACAAAAACTTCAGGGCGAACATCCAAAAATCATTAAAGTCTATGGGACACGAACATGAAAAATCAAAAGTGCTAATTTTAAAGGCTTATATGCAACGTTATTGCCCTAAAAAGTGTATGGGGACCCGGGTCCTGCCCTAGGGGACATGTATCAATAAAAAAAAATTATTGAATCAAACCTTTTTTCAGGAGCAGTGATTTTAATAATGCTTAAACTGAAAAAAAAATGAAGAATTCCTTTAAACATTGTGCCTGAGGGGTGTCCTTAGTCTGTGTGTAAAAGGGCGGATCTCTGTGAGGTGTAGCCAGAGCAAAATTACATTTCCATAGGAAAAAGTGTCATTTAAAATCGCAGCTGTAATGTATTTCAACCAAAAAACAAATAATGAGTCAAATATATAAAGTGCTAGTGCTTATAAAAGTCCAAAATAGTGAAAGACTCCATATGTTGTAATAAACTTCAATCTGACAGTTCCTTCACCAGTGTCACCACGTGAAATGTACACACACTGAGGCTCACCAGAACTTCAAGGGGTTAACAGCATCTCCCAAACACGGGGTTATTGCTTTCTCTATGTTCCTCCAGATGGACAAACGGCTGGGCTGCACCAGTGGAGAGAGCGGCGGCGGTCAAAGAAGAAAGAAGATGAAGATTAAGATTGAAGGTTGAAGACGAAGACAGGAAACAAGAAGACTAAAAGAAGAAGCAGAAGACCAGAAGAAGGACTGGGCCAGGAGAAGATGGAGGAAGAAAGAAGAAAGATCTATTTTACAAAATAAAGGACTCAAAAACTGCCTTTTGTTTTTTTACACTACACTCCTTTTTTGGTGCATGGGTACGGGTACAGTGTATCCCAAACCTATTCACATGGGGGGGGTCGGGGTCTGGGGGCCCCCTTATTAAAGGGGGCTTCCAGATTCTGATAGGCCCCCGGTGCGCAGACCCCCACAACCACCGGCCAGGGTTGTGGGGATGAGGGGCTTGGGGGGCAACCTCAAAGCATCCTCCCCATGTTGAGGGCATGTGGCCTGGTATGGTTCACTCGTTCCCACCCCCTCCTGCCATGCCAGGGCTGCGTGCTCGGATAAGGGTCTGGTTTGGATTTTGGGGGGGACCCCACGCCATTTTTTGAAAAAATGTGGCACGGGGTTCCCCTTAAAATCCGTACCAGACCTGAAGGGCCTGGTTTGGATTCTGGGGGGACCTCACGTCATTTAAAAAAAAAAATGGTGCGGGGTTCCCCTTAAATTCCATACCAGACCTGAAGGGCCTGGTTTGGATTTTGGGGGGAACTGCACGTAATTTTTTTTTAAAATTTTGGCACAGGGTTGATAAAATCCCCCAATCAAACAGGTGGTGAAAAATTGGGCCTTGTGTGTTGGCGGTGTCAGAACACTGTAACCCCTTGCAGTTACCCTTGTTGGACGCAGGAATGGGACGCGCTGTTGTAAATTAGTTTAACCACTTAAGCCCCAGAGCCCTTTTTTACACTTATTTACAAGTTAAAATTATTTTTTTGCTAGAAAATTACTTAGAACCCCCAAACATTATATATATATTTTCAAACTCCCTAGAGAATAAAATGGCGATCATTGCAATACTATTTGTCACATGGTATTTGCGCAGTGGTCTTTCAAGCGCAATTTTTTTGGAAAAAAATAGCTTTTTTGAGTTAAAAAATAAGACAACAGTAAAGTTAGCTCCATTTTTTTGTATATTGTGAAAGAGGATGTTACACTGAGTAAATAGATACCATACATGTTAGGGTTGAAAATTGTGCACACTTTCGGAATGACGACAAACTCCGGTACTTAAAAATCTCCATAGGTGACAGTTTAAACATTTTTTACGGTTACCAGGTTAGAGGTACAGAAGAGGTCTTTTCCTAGAATTACTGCTCACACTCTGGCCATTGCGGCGATACCTCACATGTGTGGTTTGAACACCGTTTTCATATGCGGGCGTGACTTACGTATGCGTTTTCTTTGCTGCGCTAGCTCGCGGTTACGGTGGCGCTGTACATTTTTTTTCACTTTTTTTATTTATTTTATTTATTTATTTATTTTTTTTAACATTGTTTGTTTAAAAAAAAACCTGATCACTTTTATTGCTATCACAAGTAGTGTTGAGCGAACCCGGACTGTAACGTACCCGGACCCGGACATTTCAAAAATCGTTCGGGTTCGGTCCGGGGTTCTGCTATTTTACTCCACGTGTTGAGAAGCTGCAGGGCAGCCAATCAACAAGCGTTTCACTAGTTCGAAAGTCGAAGGAAAGGGATGTGATTGGGTTCCTCGTACACTGACGTCGTGACACTGAGGTCGAATATTTCTCCGACCCAGTGTACTACGTGACCGGTTAGTGTCGGTACGGTAATCATCCGTACCGACACTACCGAAGATTCCCGTTTGGTCACTTTGCGAACAACTAACCGACGGGACGTCGAAGAGTTGTGCACCTCATTTTATCGTCTTGGGGCCTGGCTTGGGCTTGCTAAAAACTTTACAGGCCCAGGCCCATGCAATGTCAGGCCCAAGCGAGTTGTGATGAACACTATCGTTATTTTCACTAGTCCAAAAAAAAATTTGTTTGTTACAATTTTTTTTATTTATTTATTTATTTTATTTATTT
>BLSH010234886.1:1791022-1803019 GCA_018402905.1 Glandirana rugosa | reverse complement strand
CGTTACTAAAATCTTGTTATTAGACAGGGAATGTCGTTGTCGTCCTTGGACTGGGATATCTTGATCCTCTACTAAAAACTTGTTATTAGACAGGGATTGTCGTTTAGGGACAGATTGCAGATCTAATAACATCTCATCCTGCATTACAGAACGATCTGATACTGGACTAGGTAGAGTCTACTGCTTTGAGGGACAGATTATTGTTCTAAAATCTTCTCCTAGTTCTATAGGGTCAAGTTCCTGCTGTTGCTGTTAGGGACAGATTATTGTTCAAAAATCATCTCCTAGTTCTATAGGGTCAGGTTCCTGCTGTTGCTGTAAGGGACAGATTATTGTTCTAAAATCATTGCCAACTGCTATAGGGTCAGGTTCCTGCTGTTGCTGTAAGGGACAGGTTATTGTTCTAAAATCATCGCCTACTGCTATAGGGTCAGGTTCCTGCTGTTGCTGTATGGGACAGATTATTGTTCTAAAATCATCGCCTACTGCTATAGGGTCAGGTTCCTGCTGTTGCTGTAAGGGACAGATTATTGTTCTATAATCATCTCCTAGTTCTATAAGGAGAGGTTCCTGCTGGTGCTGTAAGGGACAGATTATTGTTCTAAATTCATCTCCTAGTTCTATAGGGAGAGGTTCCTGCTGTTGGTGTGAGCGGTGCATTTCTTGCACAAAAATAAAAAGTGCGTCTACGTTGCTGCTTTCCAAAAAAAAAAGAAGAATTTATTATTCATTTTTTTTGTATTAATAAATAGTGCTACATTTGCGGGCAGAATTAGGAGAGCGTCAAATAAGGGACGTGGTTGTGGTGCTGCTGGTGCTGCTGGTGTTGGTGAAGCTACTGTTGGAAGTAGAGGACGTGGTCGATCTGTGCCAGCTACACGCACAAGTGAAACACCTTCCTCAGGTAGCTGACAGAACGTTCAACGTTATATGTTAGGCCCGAATGCCGCTCAAGGAATGGTGAGGCCAGAACAAGTACAGGCGATAGTAGATTGGGTGGTTGACAATGTCTCCAGTTCCTTCACATTGTCTCCCTCCCGGTTCCTTGATGAAGTGTGAATGAGTTGGCACCTGAACCCCATGGTCATCTGTCTTTCACCTCAGCCCCTTGTAAATTAGCCAAGCAGTCTGAACCCCAAGTCATGCAACAGTCTGTTATGCTTTTTGATGACTCTCCTGGTGTGCTTTCCGTGGGCCATCCGCATAGCCCTGCCCCAGAAGTGGAAGACATTGAGTGCACCGATGCCCAACCACTTCTGTTGCAGGATGAGGACACGGAAACACCAGCACAGCACGTCTCTGATGATGATGAAACAAAGGTGCCAACTGCTGCGGCTTTCCTCAGTGTGCAGACTGACATGGAGGGTAGTGGTGAAGGGTGGGTGGAAGATGATGTGGAGGAGGATGATGAGGTCCTAGACCCCACATGGAATGAGGGTCATGCGAGTGACGTGTGCAGCTTGGAGGAAGAGTTGGTGGTCGCACAGAGGCACCAGCACAGCAAAAGAGGAAGCAGGTTGCAAAAGCGGAGCGAGCGTCCCCTAGACAGTATGGCTGCTACTACCCACCGCACCCAGGGACCTAGCAGACCAAAGGCAGCTCAATGGCGTTCCCGCACGTGGCAGTTCTTCAGACAATGTGCTGACTACAAGACACGAGTGGTTTGCATGCTGTGCAATGATAGCCTGAAGTGAGGCATAAATGTTCAAAACCTGAGCACAACCCCCATGATCAGGCATCCAAATTCAAGGCACAAGCTGCATTGGAATAATTACCTAAAAATCCAAGAAAGGTCTCAGCCTCCTCCTGCTTCCTCTTCTGCTGCTGCCTTGGCCTCTTCCTCCTCCTCTACAGTGACAGTGTCACCTGCCACCCAGAAAACAGAGCATGTGACAGCAACGCCACCATGTCCGCCACCGTCCCCAAGCATTTCCACACATTCCAATGAAAGCTTACAGCTCTCCATCTCCCAAACGCTGGAGAGAAAGAGGAAGTATCCCCCTACCCACCCGCGATCCCTGGCCCTGAATGCCAGCATTTCAAAATTCCTGGCCTTTGAAATGCTGTCATTCCGTCTGGTGGACAGTTTTAAAAACCTGATGGCGGTGGCTGTCCCACAGTATGTGGTTCCCAGCCACCACTACTTTTTCAGGTGAGCCATCCCTTCCCTGCACAAACAAGTCGGGGACAAGATCAAGTGTGCACTGCGCAATGCCATCTATGGCAAGGTCCACATAACCACTGATACATGGACCAGTAAGCATGGGCAGGGACGCTATATCTCGCTAACTGCACACTGGGCAAATGTAGTGGCGGGCGGGCCTGAGGCGGCTAGCCATTTGGCGCATGTTCTTCCACCATGAGGATTGCAGGGCATTTCTCTTTGCCTCCTATTGCCTCCAACTCCTACTACGCTTCCTCCTCCTCTACCACCTCCTCATCCGCTCAGCATAACACCTTCACCCCCAACTTCAGCACATCCTGGGGAAAACGACAGCAGGCTGTTTTAAAACTGATATGTTTGGGGGATAAACCCCACACTGTGCAGGAGCTGTGGACGGGCATTGAACAACAGACCGATGAGTGGTTGTTGCCACTGAGCATCAAACCCGGCTTCGTGGTGTGCGACAATGGGCGAAATCTCGTAGTGGCTCTGGGCCTAGCCGGTTTGATGCACATCCCTTGCCTGGCGCATGTGCTGAATTTGGTGGTACAGAAATTTCTAAAAAACTACCCGGATATGTCAGAGCTGCTGCAGAAAGTGCGGGCCGTCTGTGCGCACTTTTGGCGTCCTCACCCTGCTACTACTTGCCTGTCTGCGCTGCAGCGGAACTTCGGCCTTTCCGCTCCCCGCCTCCTATGTGATGTGCCCACAAGGTGGAACTCCACCTTGCACATGCTGGAGAGACTGTGCGAGCAGCAGCAGGCAATAGTGCAGTTTCAGCTGCAGCATGCACGGGTCAGTCGCTCTGGGGAACAGCACCACTTCACCACCAACGAGTGGGCCTCCATGCGAGACCTGTGTACTGTATTGTGGTGTTTTGAGTACTCCACCAACATGGCCAGTGCCGATGACGCTGTTCTCAGTATTACTAACCCACTTCTATGTCTCCTTGAAAAAACACTTCGGGCGATGATGGAAGAGAATGTGGCACAGGAGGATGAGGAGGAGGAGGAGGAGGAAGAGGGGTCATTTCCACGGTTATCAGGCCAGTCATTCACAAGTGGCTCGGAGGGTGGGTTTCTGCACCAGCATAGGCCAGGTAAAAAATATTCAAGCCAGGGCACAGTTCTGGAGGATGAGGAGGATGAGGAAGATGATAATTGGAGGAGGAACCGCAGCAGGGTGGCCCCCAATGTATCTCGTGGGCATCACTGGAGCGTGGCTGGGGGGATACAGAGAACACAGATGGTACAATACCTCCCACAGAGAACAGCTTGTATTTGCCTCTGGGCAGCCTGGCACACATGAGCGACTACATGCTGCAGTGCCTGCGCAATGACAGCCGAGTTGCCCACCTTGTAACTTGTGCTGATTACTGGGTGGCCACCCTGCTGGATCCCCGTTACAAGGACAATGTGCCATCCTTAATTCCCTCACTGGAGCGTGAGAGGAAGATGCGCGACTACAAGCGCACAATGGTAGACGCGCTGCTGAGGTCATTCCCAAATGACACCGGGGGCTCAGTGGAAGCATAAGGCGGAGGCAGAGGAGGAGGAGGAAGAGGCCACCAACGCAGCTGTGGCACCGCCAGCACCACAGAAGGCAGGGTTAGCATGGCCGAAATTTGGCAAAGCTTTGTCAGCAACCCACCACAACAAACAGCACCACCAGCTGATAGGCAAGGTCTTAGCAGGAGGCAAAATTTCAGCAACATGGTGGAACAGTATCTGTGCACACGCCTACATGTACTGACTGATGGGTCTGCCCCATTCAACTTCTGGGTCTCCAAATTGGGCACATGGCCTGAGCTTGCCCTTTATGCCTTGGAGGTGCTGGCCTGCCCTGCAGCCAGTGTATTGTCTGAACGTGTGTTTAGCACGGCAGGAGGCGTTATCACAGACAAGCGCAGCCGCCTGTCCACAGCCAACGTGGACAAGCTAACGTTTATTAAAATGAACCAGGCATGGATCCCACAAGACTTGTCTGTACCTTGTGCAGAATAGACATTTAGACCGGCCTCACACAGCCATTGGTATACTTGTTTTTTTGAATATGTCTCAATATTTTGGGGGCTACCCCAATTAGAAAAAAAAAACAAATCAAACAACAAAAAGTGTTGGCTACCTCCTCCTCCACCACCGCCACTTCCACCTACACTGCCACGGTCACGGCCTAGTCAACCTCTAGGCTCCTACTCCACATCCACCCCCCCTTCCCATTTTTACTTTTTTTATTTGATTTTGAGTTATTTTCCCTATCCCCATTTTTTTGTAGGGCACTTGTCCTACTCTTACCCCCATTTTACTTCCTTTTGCAGCCCTCTAGCACTTTCCAGGACTTTTTTACAGCCATTTTTGTGCCGAAAAGCTCGGGTCCCCATTGACTTCAATAGGGTTTGGGGTCTGGGGTCAAGTTCGGGTCAAGTTCGGTACCGAACTTTTTTGCGAAGTTCGGCCGATCCCAAACATCCAGGTGTCCGCTCAACTCTATTAGTAACCTCTATCATTGGTGTCAGCGGATGCAATAATAATAACCCCTAGCATTTGTGTAAGCAGCCACAGTAATAATCCCTAGAAGAGATTGGGTGAACACCCCCTGGTTCGGTTCATGCCAGAACTCTCGAACATCGTGAAAGTTCGGAGATGAATAACAAACCCCATTGAAGTCTATGGGACCTGAACTGGAAAAACAAAAGTGCCCATTTTGAGGGCTTAAATGCAAGTTATGGGGCATAAAAAACGTATGGGGGTCCGGGTACTTTCCTTTGGAACATCTATGAAAGAAAGTTTATAAAAAACATAATTTTTAAATGAGCAGTGATTTACTGATTCTTAAAGGGAAATAATAAAAATGAAAACTTTAAATATAGTGCCTGGGGAGTCCCCTTAGTCTGCCTTCAACCTGGTGCCATGCCCCCTCATGGACGTGTCTAACCTTTTTGTCTCAGAGGATAAAGCCATGGAGGACTATGTTGCCAATTCACTTTCTCAAGGGTTCCCCCACAAATCCTTGTCTTCCGCCGGTGCTGGCTTCTTCTTTGTGAAAAAGAGTGGTGAACAGAGGCCTTGTATTGATTATAGGGGTCTCAATCTCAATCACAAAACCCAACGCGTTTCGTAGCCAGCAGGATGTTCTGTTGGCTACGAAACGCATTGGGTTTTGTGATCCCCTGAACAATGCTGGTGTTGTCACATATGATGAGCTCATTTATATTTTATCACATGTAAGTTGTTATACCGTTTTTAAATAAATCACAAAAGGATTTTATGCTATGGCGAGACTTTTGCTTTTTTGCATGGACAGTTGAGTCATTGTGATATTACATCATTGGTGATTCGAAGTTCGAACTCCTGGTGCTCATTACCAGACCTGTATCCGGCTTCCTACGTTTTTGAGGTGGACATCCATGCTAGTCGATTGGAAGGGCTATTCCTGTAAGAGGTATATCTACGCTGGTTGCTACTGGTTTCCGGTAAGTTTTTACTGCACCTGGTGGTGGATTACAGTCACACAAGAAATTAGAGTGATCAGTGCACCTGGGAAGAGTTGATGTTTCATTCATCTATTGCTTAATGTTTGGGACTTTTTACCTATCTATTCCCTCCTAATATATATATGAACTATTTGGTATATCAATTTGTTTCATTGGACACTGTGTGGGGTTGGTTTTCCCTGATGTGTTTGGTCACAACTTAGCCTGTTGGCATATTGGGCCGAACTGAGTTTCCCAACCCTGCTCAAATCCTCCGTTGTGCTGCAAGCTTTTTATTATTCCATTCTATTCACAAATGCTGACCTGTCTATTGTAAGCCAGGATATTATGCAGTATACTTGGTTGTACTACCTATAGATAGCGCTGCACTATTATTGTTTCAACTGATTGCACTAGGTGTCGTGGTGTTGTGCTGGCAGCTGTCTTGTGTTAAATCAAGTAAGCGCTGTGATTTTTTTTTTTTTTGCAAGAATGCTCTCTGCATAAAGTGGGCCTTGAGTGGAAAGGAAGTTCTCCTCTTCCTCCCACTGCTCTGCCTGGAGTGCCATGTCCATAATGCCAAGCAGAGTCTGCTCCAGCAGGAACACAACAGAGATTGTGTTACTGATGCATATATTGTCACGGCTCAATGGTAGAGTGCATCCATCCTCTATCAGCAGCCATTGGCATAGGGAAAAAAAGCAGAGCCGGCCTGAGCCTGTCGATGTGCCATACTCGCATAGGGTTTCACAGCCCTCTGCTGCATGCATTGCCAAAGCTGAGTTGCACCTTATAGGCATGTCACAAATAAGGCGGTTTACGGGCAGGTGGATTTCCTGCTGAATTTCAGCCAACTGAACACTGGCTTTGTATGACTGACTGAAATGGCTACAGACTCTTCTGGCCTGCTTTAGCAGATCTTCCATCTCAAGCTACCTGTTTAAGAAATGCTGCACCACCAAACTGAGGAAATGTGCCAGGCATGGCACATATGTCAAATTCCCTTGTAAAAGAGCAGACAAGAGGTTTGTGCCATTATTACACACCACCATACCTGGCTCCAGCTGGCATGGAGTGTATCACCTCTGGGCCTGCCCCTGCAGACCTGAAATAATCTCTGCTCCAGTGTGGCTCCTATCCATAGACAGACCAGCTGAAGCACTGCATGGCACCTTTTAGCCTGACTCATTGAATAGCACCTTGAACCCTTAGTTGGCACTGGTGGTTCATAGGATAATTCAGAATAGGAGGGCATGAAGGAGAAGGAGGAGCAGGGGGAGCTAACAAATCTTGCATCATCAGCACCAGCTGTATAGAGATGTGGTGGCAAAACAAGCTGCAGTACTGAACCTGTCCTTCGTCCTTCTGAGTTGCAAGCAGAGTTATCCTGTGTGCTCAGAATTAAATATATCGTCCCTGACCATGCTTGCTGGACCACGTGTCAGCAGTAACATGGATCTTTTGGCTGACTGACTTGCCCAACGATGCCACAACATTGCCTTCCACATTATGGTACAGAGCTGGAATGGCCTTACATGCAAAGAAATTGCAACTGGAAACCTGCCATTGTGGTAAAGCACATTCTGCACAATCATGAAGGGAGCAGACTCCACCAGATGGAAAGGCAGGAGTTGTAAAGCCAGAAGCTTTGACAAGCTTCAATTAAGACACTGGGCATGTGGGTAACAGTGACTGTATTTTGTTTCCACTGCAGCAGCACCCTTCGCTATACCATCATCCCTGTCCATGGGGGTTGCTGAGAGGTCATGAGATATTTTGGGGATAGACCTGAAAGGTGAAGAGTGAGAAGGAGCAAAATTGTGTCCCTTTTGTGTGGCTCTCAGGTGCTCTTGCCAATGGTGGGAGGTTAAATGCCTTGTCAAGCATGTGGCACCCAAATGGCTGATGTTTTTGCCACACTTGATCTGCTTGAGGCAAAATTTGCAAATAGCAACAGTGTGATTGGCTGCACATGTGCTATAAAAGGTGCAGATAGCTGAGCTGTGGGAAGTAGGCAGGGAGATAACAGCTCCACAATGTGATGCAATAGGGTGGCTGCTCTCTACTCTTCCTTGATGCCTGCCCTGTTGGGGTTGTTCCTTACCCTCACTTTCCTCCTCTGCTCTATCTGGCACCCAAGTCACATCCGTGACCTCATCACCATCATCATCCCCTTCATCCTCATCATCACTGGAGCTAACTTGGCAATACGATGCAGCTGGAAGAACATGACTGCCAATTTGTTGTAGCAAGTGGCCGATGTTGTGTTCAAATACATCAGCTGACACCTCCATGCATGATGCTAGGGCTATGGCAGTAGTAGCTGTGGACAAGGAGGCAGAATAATCTGCTCTGGCAGCTGCGGTGGACTGCATACTAGTCTCTGCTTGGGTGACAGTGGATGAGGAGGATTAGAATGGTTTACTAGGCAAGTCCACCACTCCTCTCTATGTTGTGGCTGAATAGAATGGGTGACATCAGTAAACAGAGGAAATGGTGCCCTGCCAGAAGACAGACCACATCCATCTTTGCCTGTGGACACAGACACTGCTGGCCCCTTCACTGTACCATGTGACGTCTGCCTTTCCCTGTTGGCCTTCCAGACATATTGGGGGGTGCTTAATACCAAAATGTAACAGACAGGGAAATGTGTACTTGCATGCACTTTAATCAATAGAAAGTGGTATTTGGTGCAATCTAACTTGAGTAGTCACTACACAGACACACTCCATTGACACACTACAATATACTGCAGTAAAACTGCACTGACGCACTTCAATATACTGCAGTAAAACTGCACTCATGCACTTCAATATAATGCAGTAAAAGTGCACTAACACACTTCAATATACTGCAGTCAAAGTACAGTAACGCACTTCAATATACTACAGTAAAAGGACACTAACGCAATTCAATATATTGCAGCAAAAGTGCACTACCGTACTTCAATATACTGCCGTAAACGTACACTGACACACTTCAATATATTGCCGTAATAATACCCTGACAGGCTTCAATATACTGCAGTAAATGTGCACTAACACAGTTCAATATACTACAGTAAATGTGCACTAACACACTTCAATATACTGCAGTTAACGTGCACTAACACAATACACTATACTGCAGTAAAACTGCACTGACACACTTCAGTACATTGCAGTAAAACTGCACTGACACACTTCAATATACTGCAGTAAAACTGCACTGACACACTTCAATATACTGCAGTAAAAGTGCACTAAAGCACTTTAATATATCAAATTAAAAGTGCAATAAGGCAATTCAATATACTTCAGTAAAGGTGCACTAATACACTTCAATATACTGAAGTAAAAGTGCACTAACACCATTCAATATACTGCAGTAAACAGGAACTAACGCAATTCAATATATTGCAGTAAAAGTACACTACCGCACTTCAATATATTGTCGTAATAGTACCCTGACACACTTCAATATACTGCAGTAAATGTGCACTAACACAGTTCAATATGCTACAGTAAATGTGTACTAACACACTTCAATATACTGCAGTTAACGTGCACTAACATATAATATACTGCAGTAAAATTGCACTGATACACTTCAATATACTGCAGTAAAACTGCACTGATGCACCTCAAGATACTGCAGTAAAACTGTACTCATGCACTTCAATACACTGCAGTAAAAGTGCACTAACGCACTTCAATATATCAAATTAAAAGTGCACTAACGCACTTCAATATATCAAATTAAAAGTGCACTACTGCACTTCAATATACTGCCGTAAAAGTACTCTGACACACTTCAATATATTGCCGTAATAGTACCCTGACACACTTCAATATACTGCCGTAAATGTGCACTAAAACAGTTCAATATACTACATTAAATGTGCACTAATACACTTCAATATACTGCAGTTAATGTGCACTAACACAATACAATATACTGCAGTAAAACTGCACTGACACACTTCAATATACTGCAGTAAAAGTGCACTAACGCACTTCAATATACCGCATTAAAAGTGAAATAAATCAATTCAATATACTGCAGTAAAACTGTGCTAACCCACCTTAATATACTGCAGTAAACATGCATTAACGCACTTAAATATACTACTGTGAAAGTGCAATATTGCACTTCAATATACTGCTGTAAAAGTGCACTAAGGCACTTCAATATACTGAGTAAAAGTAAGCTGACGCACTTCAATATACGGCAGTAAATGTGCACTAACGCAGTTCAATATAGTGCAGTAAACATGCTCTAACGCACTTCAATATACTGCATTTAACTTGCACTAACACACTTCAATAAACTGCAGTAAACATACACTAACGCACTTCAATATAATGCAGTAGACATGCACTAACGTACTTCAATATACTGCAGTAAACGTGCAGGAATGCACTTCAATATACAGCAGTAAACATGCATTAACTCACTTCAATGTACTGCAGTAAACATGCACTAATGCACTTCAATATATTGCAGTAAGCATGCACTAACGCACTTCAATATACTGCAGTAAAAGTGCACTAATGCCCTTCAATATACTGCATTTAACGTGCATTAACACACTTCAATATACTGCAGTAAATGTGCACTAATGTACTTCAATATACTGCAGTAAACGTGCATTAAAGCTATTCAATATACTGCAGTAAACATGCACTAACACACTTCAATATATTGCAGTAAATGTGCACTAACACACTTCAATATATTGCAGTAAATGTGCATTAACGCACTTCAATAAACTGCAGTAAATGTGCACTGATGCACTTCAATTTTCTGCAGTAAACATGCACTAACACACTACAATATACTGCAGTAAATGTGCATTAGCGCACTTAAATATACTGCAGTAAATGTGCATTAATGCACTTAAATATACTGCAGTAAAGTTGCATTAACGCACTTCAATATACTGCAGTAAACGTGCACTAACACACTTCAATATAATGCAGTAAAAGTGCACTAACGCACTTCAATATACTGCAATAAAAGTGCACTAACGCACTTCAATATACTAAATTTAACGTGCAATAACACACTTCAATATACTGCAGTAAACATGCACTAAGGCACTTCAATATACTGCAGTAAATGTGCACTAATGCACTTGAATATACTACTGTAAAAGTACACTATTGCACTTCAATATATTGCTGTAAAAGTGCACTAAGGCCCTTCAATATACTGCATAAAGTAACCTGACCCACTTCAATATACTGCAGTAAATGTGCACTAACACACTTCAATATACTGCTTTAAATATGCACCAATGCACTTCAATATACCGCAGTAAAAGTGCACTAACGCACTTCAATATACTGCATTTTATGTGCATTAACATACTTCAATATACTGCAGTAAACATGCACTAATGCACTTCAATGTACTGCAGTAAATGTGTACTAATGCACTTCAATATACTGCAGTAAACATGCATTAATGCACTTCAGTATACTGCAGTAAATGTGCACAAATGCACGTCAAAATACTGCAGTAAAAGGGCACTAACGTAATTCTATATATTGCAGTAAAAGTGCACTAATGCACTTCAATATATTGCCGTAAAAGTACCCTGACACACTTCACTATATTGCTGTAATAGTACCCTGACACACTTCAATATACTGCAGTTAATGTGCACTAACACAGTTCAATATACTGCAGTAAAAGTGCACTAACGCACTTCAATATATCAAATTAAAAGTGCACTAAGGCAATTCAATATACTGCAGTAAAAGTGCACTACTGCACTTCAATATACTGCCGTAAAAGTACTCTGACACACTTCAATATATTGCCGTAATAGTACCCTGACGCACTTCAATATACTGCCGTAAATGTGCACTAAAACAGTTCAATATACTACATTAAATGTGCACTAATACACTTCAATATACTGCAGTTAATGTGCACTAACACAATACAATATACTGCAGTAAAACTGCACTGACACACTTCAGTACATTGCAGTAAAACTGCACTGACACACTTCAATATACTGCAGTAAAAGTGCACTAACGCACTTCAATATACCACATTAAAAGTGCAATAAATCAATTCAATATACTGCAGTAAAACTGTGCTAACCCACCTTAATATACTGCAGTAAACATGCACTAACGCACTTGAATATACTACTGTGAAAGTGCAATATTGCACTTCAATATACTGCTGTAAAAGTGCACTAAGGCACTTCAATATACTGAGTAAAAGTAAGCTGACGCACTTCAATATACGGCAGTAAATGTGCACTAACGCAGTTCAATATAGTGCAGTAAACGTGCTCTAACGCACTTCAATATACTGCATTTAACTTGCACTAACACACTTCAATAAACTGCAGTAAACATAC
>BLSH010234886.1:1762231-1782165 GCA_018402905.1 Glandirana rugosa | reverse complement strand
AACTTCACGTAACCACGTGGCAGTAAAAGTGCTTTAGCGCACTTAAATATACTGCAGTAAATGTGCATTAATGCACTTAAATATACTGCAGTAAAGTTGCATTAATGCACTTCAATATACTGCAGTAAACATGCACTAACACACTTCAATATACTGCAGTAAAAGTGCACTTACGCATTTCAATATACTGCAATAAAAGTGCACTAACGCACTTCAATCTACTAAATTTAACGTGCAATAACACACTTCAATATACTGCAGTAAACATGCAATAAGGCACTTCAATATACTGCAGTAAATGTGCACTAATGCACTTGAATTTACTACTGTAAAAGTGCACTATTGCACTTCAATATATTGCTGTAAAAGTGCACTAAGGCCCTTCAATATACTGCATAAAGTAACCTGACACACTTCAATATACTGCAGTAAATGTGCACCAATGCACTTCAATATACTGCAGTAAAAGTGCACTAATGCATTTCAATATGCTGCAGTAAAAGGGCACTAACGCAATTCAATATATTGCAGTAAAAGTGCACTACCACACTTCAATATACGGTAGTAAAAGTAGCCTGACACACTTCACTATATTGCCGTAATAGTACCCTGACACACTTCAATATACTGCAGTAAAGGTGCACTAACACTGTTCAATATATTACAGTAAATGTGCACTAACAAATTTCAATATACTGCAGTTAACATGCACTAACACAATACAATATAGTACAGTAAAACTGCACTGACACACTTCAATATACCACATTAAAAGTGCAATAAATCAATTCCATACACTGCAGTAAAACTATGCTAACCCACTTCAATATACTAGTAAATGTGCACTAACGCACTTCAATGTACTGCATTTGACTTGCACTAACACACTTCAACATACTGCAGTAAACATGCACTAACACACTTCAATATACTGCAGTAAACATGCACTAACGCACTTCAATATACTGCAGTATATGTTCACTACTGCACTTTAATATACTGCCTTAATAGTACCCTGACACACTTCAATATATTACCGTAATAGTACGCTGACGCACTTCAATATACTGCAGTAAATGTGCACTAACACAGTTCAATATACTACAATAAATGAGCACTAACACACTTCAATATACTGTAGTTAACGTACACTAACACAATACAATATACTGCAGTGAAACTGCACTGATACACTTCAGTACATTGCAGTATAAATGCACTGATGTACTTCAATATAATGCTGTAAAAGTGCACTAACGCACTTCAATATACCACATTAAAAGTGCAATAAATCAATTTAATATACTGCAGTAAAACTGTGCTAACCCACTTCAGTATACTGCAGTAAACGTGCACTAACACACTTCAATATACTGCTGTAAAAGTGCACTAAGGCACTTCAATATACTGCATAAAAGTAAGCTGATGCACTTCAATATAGTGCAGTAAATGTGGGCTAGCGCAGTTCAATATACTGCAGTAAATGTGCACTAGTGCACTTCAATATACTGCATTTAACTTGCACTAACACACTTCAATATACTGCAGTAAACATACACTAACGTACTTCAATATACTGCATTTAACTTGCACTAACACACTTCAATATACCGCAGTAAATATGCACTAACGTACTTCAATATACTGCAGTTAACGTGCACTAAAGCGATTCAATGTACTGCAGTAAAAATGCACTAACTCACTACAATGTACTGCAGTAAATGCGCACTAACATACTTCAATATTCTGCAGTAAAAGTGCACTAACGCACTTCAAAATACTTCAGTAAAAGGGCACTAACGCAATTCAATATATTGCAGTAAAAGTGCACTACCGCACTTCAATATACGGCAGTAAAAGTAGCCTGACACACTTCACTATATTGCCGTAATAGTACCCTGACGCACTTCAATATACTGCAGTAAATTTGCACTAACACAGTTTAATATACTACAGTAAATGTGCACGAACACACTTCAGTATACTGCAGTTAACGTGCACTAACACAATGTAATATACTGCAGTAAAACTGCATGGGCACACTTCAATATATTGCTTTAAAAGTGCACTAACACACTTCAATATACCACATTAAAAGTGCAATAAATCAATTCAATATACTGCAGTAAAAATGCGCTAACCCACTTCAATATACTGCAGTAAACGTGCACTAACGCACTTGAATATACAACTGTAAAAATGCACTATGGCACTTCAATATACTGCTGTAAATGTGCACTAAAGCACTTCAATATACTGTGTAAAAGTAAGCTGACGCACTTCACTATACTGCAGTAAATGTGCACTAACGCACTTCAATGTACTGCATTTAACTTGCACTAACACACTTCAATATACTGCAGTAAACATACACTAACGCACTTCAATGTACTGCATTTAACTTGCACTAACACACTTCAATATACTGCAGTAAACATACACTAACGCACTTCAATATACTGCAGTAAACATGCACTAATGCACTTCAATATATTGCAATAAACATGCACTAACACACTTCAATATACTGCAGTAAAAGTGCACTAACGCCCTTCAATATACTACATTTAACGTGCATTAACACACTTAAACATACACTAACGCACTTCAATATACTGCAATAAACATGCACTAATGCACTTCAATATATATTGCAATAAACATGCACTAACACACTTCAATATACTGCAGTAAACATACACTAACGCACTTCAATATACTGCAGTAAACATGCACTAATGCACTTCAATATATTGCAATAAACATGCACTAACACACTTCAATATACTGCAGTAAATGTTCACTAATGCACTTCAATATACTGCAGTAAATGTGCACTAAAGCTATTCAATATACTGCAGTAAACATGCACTAACGCAATTTAATAAACTGCAGTAAATGTGCACTAATGCATTTCAATTTTCTGCAGTAAACATGTACTAACACACTACAATATACTGCAGTAAATGTGCATTAACGCACTTATATATACTGCAGTAAATGTGCATTAACACACTTAAATATACTGCAGTAAAAGTGCACTAACACACTTCAAAATACTGCAGTAAACATGCACTAATGCACTTCAATATACTGCAGTAAATATGCACTAATGCACTTGAATATACTACTGTAAAAGTAAAATTATCACACTTCAAGATACTGCTGTAAAAGTGCACTAAGGCCCTTCAATATACTGCATAACAGTAAACTGACGCACTTCAATATACTGCAGTAAATGTGCACTAACACACTTCAATATACTGAATTTTATGTGCATTAACATACTTCAATATACTGCAGTAAATGTGCACTAATGCACCTCAATATACTGCAGTTAACGTGCACTAAAGCGATTCAATGTACTGCAGTAAAAATGCACTAACTCACTTCATTGTACCACATTAAAAGGGCAATAAATCAATTCAATATACTGCAGTAAAACTGTGCTAACCCACTCCAATATACTGCAGTAAACATGCACTAACGCATTTGAATATACTACTGTAAAAGTGCACTATCGCACTTCAATATACTGCTGTAAAAGTGCACTAAGGCACTGCAATATACTGCATAAAAGTAAGCTGATGCACTTCAATATACTGCAGTAAATGTGCGCTAACACACTACAATATACTGCAGTAAAAGTGCTTTAGCGCACTTAAATATACTGCAGTAAAGTTGCATTAATGCACTTCAATATACTGCAGTAAACGTGCACTAACACACTTCAATATACTGCAGTAAAAGTGCACTAACGCATTTCAATATACTGCAATAAAAGTGCACTAACGCACTTCAATCTACTAAACTTAACGTGCAATAACACACTTCAATATACTGCAGTAAACATGCAATAAGGCACTTCAATATACTGCAGTAAATGTGCACAAATGCACTTGAATTTACTACTGTAAAAGTACACTATTGCACTTCAATATATTGCTGTAAAAGTGCACTAAGGCCCTTCAATATACTGCATAAAGTAACCTGACACACTTCAATATACTGCAGTAAATGTGCACCAATGCACTTCAATATACTGCAGTAAAAGTGCACTAACGCACTTCAATATACTGCATTTTATGTGCATTAACATAATTCAATATACTGCAGTAAACATGCACTAATGCACTTCAATGTACTGCAGTAAATGTGCACTAATGCACTTCAATATACCTCAGTAAACATGCATTAATGCACTTCAGTATACTGCAGTAAATGTGCACTAACGCACTTCAAAATACTGCAGTAAAAGGGCACTAACGTAATTCAATATATTGCAGTAAAAGTGCACTAATGCACTTCAATATATTTCCGTAAAAGTACCCTGACACACTTCACTATATTGCTGTAATAGTACCCTGACACACTTCAATATACTGCAGTTAATGTGCACTAACACAGTTCAATATACTACAGTAAATGTGCACTAACACACGTCAATATACTGCAGTTAACGTGCACTAACACTATACAATATAGTGCAGTAAAACTGCACTGACGCATTTCAATATACTGCAGTAAAAGTGCACTAACACACTTCAATATACCCCATTAAAAGTGCAATAAATCAATTCAATATACTGCAGTAAAACTAAGCTAACCCACTTCAATATAAAGCAGTAAATGTGCATTAACGCACTTGAATATACTACTGTAAAAATGCACTATCACACTTCAATATGCTGCTGTAAAAGTGCACTAAGGCACTTCAATATACCGCGTAAAAGTAAGCTGACGTACTTCATTATACTGCAGTAAATGTGCACTAGCGCAGTTCAATATACTGCAGTAAACGTGCACTAGCGCAGTTCAATGTACTGCATTTAACTTTCACTAACACACCTCAATGAACTGCAGTAAACATGCACTAACGCACTTCAATATACTGCAGTAAACATGCATTAACACACTTCAATATACTGCAGCAAATGTTCACTAATGCACTTCAATATGCTGCAGTAAAAGTGCACTAACGCACTTCAATATACTGCAGTAAAAGGGCACTAATGCAATTCAATATATTGCAGTAAAAGTGCACTACTGCACTCTAATATACTGCCACAAAAGTACCCTGACACACTTCAATATATTGCCATAATAGTACCCTGATGCACTTCAATATACTGCAGTAAATGTGCACTAACACAGTTCAATATACTACAATAAATGTGCAATAAATCAATTCAATATACTGCAGTAAAACTGTGCTAACCCACTTCAATATACTGCAGTAAACGTGCACTAACACACTTCAATATACTGCAGTAAACATGCACTAACGCACTTCAATATACTGCAGTAAACATGCACTAACGCACTTCAATAAACTGCAATAAATGTGCACTAATGCACTTCAATATACTGCAGTAAAAGTGCACTAACACACTTCAATTTACTGCCGTAAAAGGGCACTAACGCAATTCAATATATTGCAGTAAACGTTCACTACTGCACTTTAATATACTGCTGCAAAAGTACCCTGACACACTTCAAAATATTGCCTTAATAGTACCCTGACGCATTTAATATACTGCAGTAAACGTGCACTAACACAGTTCAATATACTAGAGTAAACGTGCACTAATGCACTTCAATATACTGCAGTAAGCACACACTAACCCACTTCAATATATTGCAGTAAATGCGCACTAATGCACTTCAATATACAGCAGTAAACGTGCATTAACTCACTTCAATATACTGCAGTAAACATGCACTAACACACTTCAATACACTGCAGTAAACGTGCACTAATTCACTTCAATCTATTGCAGTAAATGTGCACTAATGTACTTCAATATACTGCAGTAAACGTGCACTAAAGCTATTCAATATACTGCAGTAAACATGCATTAACGGACTTCAATATATTGCAGTAAATGTGCACTAATGCACTTCAATAAACTGCAGTAAATGTGCACTAATGCAGTTCAATTTTCTGCTGTAAACATGCACTAACACAATACAATATACTGCAGTAAATGTGCATTAACACACTTAAATATACTGCAGTAAAAGTGCACTAACGCACTTCAATATACTGCAGGAAATGTGCCCTAATTCACTTCAATTTATTGCAGTAAACATGCACTAACACACTTCAATATACTGCAGTAAAAATGCACTAATGCCCTTCAATATACTGCATTTAATGTGCATTAACACACTTCAAAATACTGCAGTAAATGTGCACTAATGCACTTCAATTTTCTGCAGTAAACACGTACTAACACATTACAATATACTGCAGTAAATGTGCATTAATGCACTTAAATATACTGCAGTAAATGTGCATTAACACACTTAAATATACTGCAGTAAAGGTGCACTAACACACTTTAATATACTGCAGTAAACATGCACTAATGCATTTCAATATACTGCAGTAAATATGCACAAATAAACTTGAATACACTACTGTAAAAGTACACTATCACACTTCAATATACTGCTGTAAAAGTGCACTAAGGCCCTTCAATATACTGCATAACAGTAACCTGACTCACTTCAATATACTGCAGTAAATGTGCACTAACACACTTCAATATACTGAATTTAATGTGCATTAACATACTTCAATATACTGCAGTAAACATGTACTAACGCACTTCAATGCACTGCAGTAAATGTGCACTAATGCACCTCAATATACTGCAGTTAACGGGCACTAAAGCGATTCAATGTACTGCAGTAAAAATGCACTAACTCACTACAATGTACTGCAGTAAATGTGCACTAACATACTTCAATATTCTGCAGTAAAAGTGCACTAACGCAATTCGATATTTTGCAGTAAAAGTGCACTACCACACTTCAATATACGGAAGTAAAAGTAGCCTGACACACTTCACTATATTGCCGTAATAGTACCCTGACACACTTCAATATACTGCAGTAAAGGTGCACTAACACAGTTCAATATACTACAGTAAATGTGCACTAACACACTTCAATATACTGCAGTTAACATGCACTAACACAATACAATATAGTACAGTAAAACTGCACTGACACACTTCAATATACCACATTAAAAGGGCAATAAATCAATTCAATACACTGCATTAAAACTATGCTAACCCACTTCAATATACTGCAGTAAACGTGCATTAACGCACTTGAATATACTACTGTAAAAATGCACTAAGGCACATCAATATACTGAGTAAAAGTAATCTGACGCACTTCAATATACTGCAGTAAATGTGCACTAACGCACTTCAATGTACTGCATTTGACTTGCACTAACACACTTCAACATACTGCAGTAAACATGCACTAACACACTTCAATATACTGCAGTAAACATGCACTAATGCACTTCAATATACTGCAGTATATGTTCACTAATGCACTTCAATATACTGCAGTAAAAGTGCACTATTGCATTTCAATATACTGCAGTAAAAGGGCACTAATGCAATTCAATATATTGCAGTAAAAGTGCACTACTTCACTTTAATATACTGTCGTAAAAGTACCCTGACACACTTATATATATTGCCGTAATAGTACGCTGACGCATTTCAATATACTGCAGTAAATGTGCACTAACACAATTCAATATACTACAATAAATGAGCACTAACACACTTCAATATACTGCAGTTAACGTGCACTAACACAATACAATATACTGCAGTGAAACTGCACTGATACACTTCAGTACATTGCAGTAAAAATGCACTGACGTACTTCAATATAATGCTGTAAAAGTGCACTAACGCACTTCAATATACCACATTAAAAGTGCAATAAATCAATTCAATATACTGCAGTAAAACTGTGCTAACCCACTTCAGTATACTGCAGTAAACGTGCACTAACACACTTGAATATACTACTGTAAAAGTGCACTATCGCACTTCAATATACTGCTGTAAAAGTGCACTAAGGCACTTCAATATACTGCATAAAAGTAACTGATGCACTTCAATATACTGCAGTAAATGTGCGCTAACGCAGTTCAATATACTGCAGTAAACGTGAACTAGTGCACTTCAATATACTGCATTTAACTTGCACTAACACACTTCAATATACTGCAGTAAACATACACTAACGTACTTCAATATACTGCAGTTAACGTGCACTAAAGCGAATCAATGTACTGCAGTAAAAATGCACTAAGTCACTACAATGTACTGCAGTAAATGTGCACTAACATACTTCAATATTCTGCAGTAAAAGTGCACTAACGCACTTCAAAATACTTCAGTAAAAGGGCACTAACGCAATTCAATATATTGCAGTAAAAGTGCACTACCGCACTTCAATATACGGCAGTAAAAGTAGCCTGACACACTTCACTATATTGCCGTAATAGTACCCTGACGCACTTCAATATACTACAGTAAATGTGCACTAACACAGTTCAATATACAACAGTAAATGTGCACGAACAAACTTCCATATACTGCAGTTAACGTGCACTAACACAATGTAATATACTGCAGTAAAACTGCATGGACACACTTCAATATACTGCTGTAAAAGTGCACTAACTAAAATGAGCACCGATGCACTTCAATATAATGCATTTAACGTGCATTAACACACTTCAATATACTGCAGTAAACATGCACTAACACACTTCAATATACTGCAGTAAATGTGCACTAAAGCTATTCAATATACTGCAGTAAACATGCACTAATGCACTTCAATATGCTGCAGTAAATGTGCACTAACATACTTCAATGTACTGCAGTAAAAGTGCACTAATGCACTTCTATATATTGCAGTAAATGTGCACTAACGCACTTCAATATACTGCAGTAAACATGCACTAACATGCTTCATTATATTGCAGTAAAAGTGCACTAACACGCTTCAATATAGTGCAGTAAAAGAAAAGTGCACTGACACACTTCATTATATTGCAGCAAAAGGGCACTAATGCACTTAAATATAGTGCAGTAAAAGTACCCTGACACACTTTAATATACTGCAGTAAAAGTGCACTAAGGCACTTCAATGTGCTGCAGTATAAGTTACCTGACACACAACAATATACTGCAATAAAACTGCCCTGACACACAATCACTATATTTACATTACACATTTACTCTACATGCACAATAGAATCAGAATAGCACACTAATTAGCTATTAGCAATGAACAAAGCCCTTTCCTATCTATCTCCACTCCAATATCACACTGCAAATGGCTGCTCTGGGAAGGAACATTTTATAGTGTGGAATGGGTCTATGAGTAATGAGCCCTGTTTGGGCCATCATTACTTTCTCCAATCATGGCTCTGACAGTGTTCTGTGCCCTGATTGGGCAAATCCTTCATTGCTTCAGCCAATCAGGGCTTCCAATGCGCAGTGCATTGTGGGAGTGCTCGGTGGGCCAAACAAATGGTTGAATGTCCTGACAATTCAGGTGTTCGCTGAACAGGAAAACAGCCAATGTTCAGCCTGAACTCATGCTCAGCCTGAACCGTTCTCCCAAAACTAAATTCCTAGCTTTGATGTAAGTGGCCACAATAAAAACCCCAGCATTAGTGTTAGTATACACAGTAATATCCTCCACATTGATGGTCAGTTGTAGTGTAATTTAATGCTCCTTTATTGGTGTTCATTGTGTGTGCTGTTAACCTGCCCTCAAATGGGCAACAGAGACAATATTCAGCTTGAACTCCTGCTTGGGCCAAACCACTCACCCAATACTAGCAGAGTTACCCAGTGTGCTGTGAATGAAATGTATTATCCATGACCATGCTTGCTGGACCACATGTCAGCAGTAATGTGGGCATTGCAGATGACTGCCTTGCCCAACGATGCAAAGATTGGGCACATTCATCATTACTTTCTCCAGTCATGGCTCTGACAGTGTTATGTATCCTGATTGGGCAAAGCTTTCATTGCTTCAGCCAATCAGGGCCTCCAATGCACTGTGTGGCGTGCAGTGCATTGTGTGGCATTCAGCAGGCCAGACAGTCAAATGCCCGACAATTTGGATGTTCGCCTATGCTCGGCCCGAACCTTTCACCCAACATTAATCCCTAGCATTGATATAAGTGGCCACAATAAAGACCACAGCATTGGTGTTAGTTTACACAATAATATCCTCTCATCATTGAGGGTCAGTTGTAGTGTCATTTAATGCTCCTTTGTTGGTGTTCATTGGGAATGCTGTTAACCTGCCCTCCTACCAGCATCCTGGTATTAGTAACACCCCTTCCCTTGTTCAGAGCTGTGTAAATCTCAGAAGTGGCTGGATAGGACTACAAATCCTACACACACGCTTGGCAATCAGTGGCAGGGTTAGTTAACCAGCCACACATTCACCTACTAGATCATATGCTCCCTTATTGCTTTTTCCCTGAAGACATCAGGTCCGGACTATACTCCTACTGTTGGGCAAAGATCACTCTGTCCTGGATTACCAACTTCATGTATGTTGCTGGTTCTGTAATGGAGAGAGTGTCCCAGCACCTGGAATCCTGCTGCCAGTCTGCAAAGTACCCAACAAGTGATGGACCCAGTCTAGGGCATGGTGGGCCCACGCACAGAGAGCTGGTGGGCTGTGTGTTGGGCACCAGGGACTTAGTGAGTCACTGACCTTAGACAAATATGTAGACAGTAAATTCTAAAACGTGTGACCTTCTGTACAGGATTCTTGTTGTAGATCAATGATTTACTCGGCCAGGGTGAAGATAACAGCCTGTTAAAAAAAATAAAACAATAATAACAGCTTCCCTATTACTATCCTCACAGTTTTACTTAATATAAAAAGAGTTTAAAGCTAAACAATTTTTCTAGGTAAACATGTCCCCTTTACTCACAATCCTGTGCTATATGCTGATCCAGTTTTTCTCTTTTCTGTATCTCTGCAGAGAATACTTTACCTTTATACTCTGTTGTGACCGCCTTTTCTGACATTCTCCTTCAGCAGACCTGGCAAAATTCCAACCTCTCTGTCTCCGCCCAACAATGAGAAAAATTGTTATAATAGGATAATAGCTGGGGAATTTAGCATTCTGCAGATCATTTACTTTCAATTGTTTTCTGTGTGCTCTTTTCACAGCATGATTCTGCCTTGAGTTGGGGTGCAGTGCATAAAAATATAGACTTGCTGCACTTTTCTGCAATGCACACAACCCTCCCTGAAGACACCATTGGTCACCGTGCAGTAAAGTTAACTACTTCTAGACTGGACTATTTTAAGCCCCTTCCTGCCTAGGCCAATTTTCAGATTTCAGCGCTGTTAAATTTTGAATGACAATTACTCAATCATGCAACACTGTACCCAAATAAATTTTACATATTATTTTGAGACAGGTAGAGCTTTCTTTTCATGGTATTTAAACTCCACTGGATCTTTAAAATATTCTGGCAAATTTGTTTATTTTTTTTTACACCATTTTTCTTTTTTTCTTTTTCAAATGAATAATATTTCTAGTAGTGTAAGGAACAGCGCTGACCTAAATTCTTAAAGTGCAGTTTTAGAAATCATCAAACGAATATACAAAGTGTTATAAGTGACATGTGCCTAATACAATGTGCTATTAAAACGTATTAATTAGCATGGTCTTATGCTTTTGATAACGTCGCATGTTGGCGATGAAACCGGTCAAGCAACGTTCCACGCATGTCCCCTGGAGCTCGCAGAGTTGGAGCACACACTGGAGATAGTACGTAGCTGCTATTTTTATAACAAGGATAAATATTAGAGACTCTGCAGGGATGAATAACTGGTCACACAGCCTTCATTTATAAGGCATTTTAAAAAGAATTGTAAGTGTTTTTATCAGTTTACCCTCATGCAAATAAAGAAACAGTGGTAAACGGTATTACCCTATGAAGAGTTTTTTCCCCTCTTATACCTGCTTTACTCTGTATGGTGGAACCTACATCTGAAGAACCATCCCTTTTAACCACTTCAATACTGGGCACTTAAACCCCCTTCCTTCCCGGACCAATTTTCAGCTTTCAGCGCTGTTGCACTTTGAATGACAATTGCACGGTCATGCAACACTGTACCCATATGAAATGTTTATCATTTTTTTCACACAAATAGAGCTTTTATTTTGGTGGTATTTAATCACCTCTGGGTTTTTTATTTTATTTGCTACAAATTAAAAAAGACCGAAATTTTTCAAAAACAATGCATTTTTCTTCATTTCAGTTATAACATTTTGCAAATAAGTAATTTCTCTTCATAAATTTTGACCAAAAATTATACTGCTACATTTCTTTGGTAAAAATAACCCAAATCTGGGTTTATTTGGTGTTGGTGGTGATGGCGGACAAACAGATGTTTTGTGCACTGTGACAGATGTGATGGGGACTGTGACAGATGTGACTGGGACAGACAGATGTTTTGTGTATGGTGACAGATGTGACAGGGACAGACAGATGTGACAGGGACTGTGACAGATGTGATGGGGGACATACAGATGTTTTGGGGACTGTTTTATGGGGACACTGACATATTTGTGGACAGGGGTATCAGTGGTGCTTGGTGCACTGTGTGGGGGGCGATCTGTGAGAGCTCTCTGTATGAAATCATTTTCATACAGAGAGCCTGTCACATAGCTTTAGCTTCCCCCTCCCTCCCCCGCACTGAGCTCTCACTGAGCTTGGCGAGGGGGGGGGGAACTGACAAAGAGACACGTGTCTCTGTTTACATTGTGACTGCTGTGATTGGACACAGCCGCCACATGATCGGGAGGGCCAATCACGGCGCCCATATCCCAATCTGTGCTTGGCTGGATCCTGTGATCATAATGAGCACCCGTTCTGAAGGACGTAAATGAACGTCCAGATTCTGCTGCATCTACTGCGGGCATACACCTTTTTTTACAAAACTTTTCCTCCATAGGGTAAAGGAGAGAAAATCTGATTGGCAGTATAAACACACTATCCGGGTGTTCCCAATCAGCATACAACAACCCTTCCAAGAGAGGATTCAAAGGAAAAGCCAGAGAACTCTGAGTTGGACGTAGGGACCCTAAGGAGGAATTGTGGATTCTAAAACAATGGAATTGGAAAAACTGAAGGAAGAGATTACAATGTTTCAGCATAAGATTCTACCCCTCAAAGAGGGTGTTTTGTTTGAGGATTTGAACACCAAAACTGAATGAAAAGATCAACAAAATTGAAAAAGACACAATTGAAGGTAAAAAGGGAAAACTATTACGGGACAAGCTGGATTATGAAACCAACAATATTTATGTGTGGAAGAAAATGGGCCATTGGAAACAACAAGGCTCATATAAGAGCTTTTTAGAAACGGACACTGAGCGAACAAATGAGACATTGGCCTTTTCAGCTTCTGATACATCAGTGGATCTACAAAACCCACCTGGAGCATGCAGTAATACACCTAAAGCTTCCCAATCAAAAAACAACCAGTTTCAAGACAAAAAGAAGAAATTTCAAAAGAAGAAAAAACAGACTGCACCAAAAGGAAAAGGACAAGGAGAGGTGGTAGGGGACACCAAAGATTCCACTAGGAAAAGATACCCCTCAAGATCGCAAGTACAACACAAGTAGAGACTTTGAGTGATGTTATAAATTTATCTTACCGTATATTGCCTAATTATGATATCTCCTTGTTGTCTAAAGGTTTGGGTTTTTGCCCTCATGCACATTTTAATCCTTTTGATACTATTCTTAATAGGTTTATGCATACTTTGACTCTTATTATGAGAACAGGCAATAATGCAGGGTTGTATATGGCCTGTTTGTCATTTCAGACCAGTGCAATCCAATGCTTTGGATAATCCTCGAGATATAACAGCTTGGTTTGGCTTACACTTGATCAACCAGTCTGCTAAAATGAGCGCCGTTTTTTCCAGTTATAATTTTTCAATTACATTGTTTCAGTTACATTTTTGAAATGATTGAGATGGTTGCTTATTTATTTATAAGCTTTGTCCTTATATATGCCCTGTGTTTAGTTTGGAACTTTGAACTGAATTTCTGAACTAGGTTTGTCTTTATTATGATGATTGGGTTTAATTGGAACGATCGATGATTGATCGTTCCAGATCTTCACAGCGTCCTGATCCCTGTGCTGGACAGAGACCATACACGCCCGACACAGGAATAATCGGTAGTTTTCTCACTACATCCCCATTGTGTTTATATATACCCCGTTTTGTCATTTTGGATAAAGGTTAGAAGTGGCCATAAGGAGTATAGTCTTTATAAGTTTGTTTTAAATATTATCAAATACAGATTATCCCAAACATTTGATATGGGGATTACCTCATTCGTATTGATTCACATTGATTAATGATTGGAGGTATATATACACATATAGATACATATGCATTTTTGTTTCCCTTCTCCCCCTTCCCCCTTTTTTTTTTCCATTTTTTTCCTCCCGTTCTTCTCGGGTTTGTGTCCCCTCTGTTTTTTTTTTCTCTATTTTTTTCCTCCCATTCTTCTCGGGTTTGTGTTCCCTCTGTTTTTTTTCCCTCCATTTTTTTCCTAGTGAGCAGGGCATCCCCCTCTTTTTTCATGTATCTTATACAGGATTTTAGAAATAATTTTTTTTTCTACCATTTTTCCCCCCATTCTTCTTGGGTTTGTGTCCCCTCTGTTTTTTTTTTTTTCCTTTTTTTGATCCTTTTCCTAGTGAGCAGGGCACCCCCCCCCCTTTTTTCATTTTTTCATGTATCTTATACAGGGTTTTACATACATATTATTATTTTTTTTCTCCATTCTTTTCCTCACGTTCTTCTCGGGTTTGTGTCCCCTCTGGTTTTTTTGTTTTGTTTTTTTTTTCTCCATTTTTTTCCTCCCTTTCTTCTCGGGTATGGGTGGGTAGGTAGAAGGGGTGATGATGCAGGGTGTGTGCTAATGAGGTCAACTGGCCAACTCCTTCCTGTGTCATGACCTAAAGCCTGACCAGGAAGTAAGGGAAAAGCAATGGATACATTTGGAAACATGGATAAAGACAAGGGAGGTAAGTGTGTGTAGAATTAATGGAAACATTTGATATTTTTGCAAAAAAAGTGCATGAAAAAAGGGTTTACCATAGATCCTTGGCAATGCACATAGTGAACGCGGCCAAACTGTGCATTCCCGTACATTGGCACTCTACACACGTTCAGGGAATGGTTCATGAGGCTTTCTAAAATAGAGGAGATGGAAGAGATAATCCACATCTCAAAGGAACGCCTACAAATATTTACCAATACCTGGGCATGCTGGCTTCACTTTAAGATGACTGACCGCTACCATCTCTATATACCCTAATGTGGAAAGCAACAATGTGGCAAGGAATATCCACCATCCGGGGGGAGACTTGGTAAAGGTTGGGGGACAGCTCGTAGCTACTTTCCTGATTGATGAACCTCCACTCCCCCTCCTCCTTTCTCCTCCCTTCCCCCTCTCAGAGAGGACCCTCTTCCTGCTCCTTAACCCACCCCCCTCACTTCCTAACACCCCCTCCCTCCCCCTCCTTTGTTTTTTTTTGTCTCCTCTATCCCCCCTTTACTCCCTTTCCTTCCTTCCTATTCTCTGTTTTCTCCTTCCTTTTATCCTGCCTTCTATATATCTTAGACCTCAGGTCTTCTAAAAATTTTCTTGAATTTCCCTCAGGATACATACCAATTAGATCAGGGTTACCTGCTTCTTGCAGCAAAACATACACTGGCGCCAACCTCGGTGATTAGGCAAGGCTAAAGATCTTACGGTGACAGGTTTCCCTTCTTAGTGGGGCCCCCATGTGATCCCAATAGGGGTGCCCGGGATAGGTGGACCATATTCCCCACTCATGGGAGTCACTGTAAAAATATAATATGAACAACCTGAGATTGCATGAACTTTTATCTGTATGGTTATCCCTGTATAATATTGTTATCCAACAAGAATATTCTAACCCATAATGTGATGGATATGTTCTAGATGTCTTTTCAATGTATGGTTTGAAATTTGACAATAAAATTATTGTGGAAAAAAAAAAGTACATGAATGCTATATTGGTACACAGGTGAGCTGGAATTTGGAAAAGAAGGTGAACAAAAGGGGACTTATCCTTTAATAAAATAACATTAGTTGGGAAGAGAAATAGCTAAAAGAACATTTATTTTGTTTACTACCCGCCTTATAAAATTACTTTCTTTTACAGGTGTGTTATCATGACTTTAAATATAAGCCAACTTTTCATTCATATGTTATAAACCCAGGGGGTTTGCATTTGCAACAGGGGCCTATTCTCAAAGTGGGGCTATTCTATAAGTGGAAGCACTTCCAACTCTGCACTTACCATCTGAATGTCTCATCTGAAATTTCATCTTTCTTCGCAGGTATGTTCTCTGAATCAACTCCACCCAAAAAACTGAAACCTTGCTGTCTCTTTTTGCTAATGTCTGTTTAATTATACTGGTATGTTCTCTGAATCAACTCCACCCCAAAAACTGAAAGCTTGCTGTCTCTTTTTGTTAATGTCTGTTTATTTTTTTTTCTGCTTAACTATCTATAGAGCTGGCCACACTGCAATGCTTTCATTTGTCCCTTGTCTTTCCCAAAATTATGGCCTGTTTACCTCTAGTGTACCTGTTGTTCTGTTTTTTTAAGTGAGAATTTTGCTCTGCCTAGTCACCCCTGATTGCTAATTTGGAATGCACCCACCCCCATCGCTATCAGTATACATTCAAGCACCTTTAGGGGAGGCATTTGCAGGGGATTTGCATTCGCAGCAGGGGCTTATTCTCAAAGTGGGGCTATTCTATAAGTGGAAGCACTTCTGACTCTGCACTTCAGCGAATGCACAAAGTGAATGAACACAAGAAAATACTTTGAATAACACCACACAAACTATGGGTGACCTTGTTTACCCCTTTAGCTTTTTCTCCTCCTAACATGCACTCTCTACCACTCCTTCTGACAACTCTGTCCTGCATCCTTAAACTAACTCTCCTTCACCCTTCTTCTCCACCTCACAGCTTATATATATCACCCTCACTTCTAGCCTCTCCTTATTACTGAACTCACTAACTCCTGCTAATTCTGAATCCACACACACAAAAATACTCCAGGACACTAAAGCATGTCACTTCATATAAATCGCACTCCCACATTACCTCCCTCACCCTTCTGCTTCTCCTAACCTCTGGAGATATATCCCTAAACCCTGGGCCTCCATCATTTAACTATACTCAACGCACCCATTACCTTACACCCTCTGATTGTAGCCGCAATGCATGCAATCTAATTCCCATTTCTCTTCTTCCCAAAATTAGACTCCCTTTCTCTTGCGCCCTTTGGAATACCTGCTCGGTCTGTAACAAACTGACCTCTCTCCATGATCTTTTTATCGCTATCTCATTCAATCTACTCGCCATTATCGAAACCTGGCTTCAGGAATGCATCTTCTGCTGCCCTATCACATGGTGGTCTTCTCTGGACTCACTCCCCTGACCCAGTGGATGCAAGGGAGGGGGTGTTGGAATCCTTCTAGTCCCACATAGCACCTTTCAGTTACTTCACCCACCCCCCTCTCTGTCTCTCTCCTCTTTTGAAGCACACTGCATTTGTCTTTTCTCCCCAGATTCTCTAAGGGTAGCTGTGATCTACCGCCCCCCCCCCCCAGACCTTTCTTGATGACTTCTCTGCTTGGCTACCCTACTGTCTCTCTTCTGAAATCTCCACAATCATTCTTGGGGACTTCAGCATCCCTTTTACTACTAACTCTCCTGCTACTTCCAAACTTCTCAGTCTAACCTCCTCCTTTAACCTGGAGCATTGGATACATGCTACTACTTACTCTGAAGGCAATACCCTTGACTTGGTTTTCTCCCACCTTTGCACTCCATGCAACCTCTCCAACTATCCATTCCCTCTCTCTTTTTTTTTTAAAAGATATTTTTATTAATTATAAACATTCCCTCTCTCTGATCACTTCCTTATTAGTTTCACTCTCTCCCTCTCCTCCACCTCCTCTGCCTCCAACTGCCTAACAGCTACCCTCTACAACCTACACCGTCTCAACCCTTCTCTTCTCTACTCTGCTACTGACCACCTCTATGACAAAATTGCACCTCTGTCCTGCACCGACCTAGCCACTTCAGTCTACAACACTTCACTTTTAGCCTCCCTGGACACACTAGCCCCTCTCACTACTCACAGAATCAGGCCCTGACCCCTTCAACCTTGGCAAGCAGAGGACACTAGAAGTCTGAAAAAACATATCTGTGCTCTTGAGTGCTTTTGGCGTAATACTAAATCTCAAAAAGATTTCAACCAGTATAAATCTGCCCTCCAAAAATACAATTCCTGCCTCCACACTGCCAAGCAGACCTATTTTATCACTCTCATTAACAACTTATCATCCCGTCCTCGTCAGCTCTTCTCTACCTTCAACCTCCACTTCGTCTGCCTCCACCCACGACTTCACTCAATGCCCAGGAGATTTCCAATAACTTCAAACTGAAGATTGAAAAATGTGTGAAGAGGTCTCTGCTGTTCAGATACCTTCCACGCTTCACACTTCATGCCTACAGGTGCAATCACTACTTCCCTCATTCAACCCCACCACTTTAGATGAGGTTGCTAAACTACTTGCTAACGTCAAACTAACCACCTGCCCGCTGGATCCTGTTCCCTTGCAAATACTACGTTCCCCCTCTGACTCGATTCTACATTTTTTAACTCACATCTTCACTCTCTCCCTCTCTTCTGGCATCTTTCCCAACTCTCTAAAACATGCATTAGCTAGCCCCATACTTAAAAAGCCTTCACTGGACCCAACCAATCCTAACAACCTATGCCCCATCTCCTTGCTCCCCTTTTTATTCAAACTCCTTGAGCATCTAGTCTACAACCGACTGAGCAACCACCTTGCTGACAATAGCCTTCTTGATCCCCTTCAGTCTGGATTTCATCCTCAACACTCCACAGAAACTGTTCTTCTAAAACTAACAAACGATCTACTTACAGCCAAAACCAATGGACACTATTCTGTACTCCTACTCTTGGACCTTTCTGCCTTGATACCGTTGACAACCCCCTCCTCCTCCAAAAACTCAATGCCACTGGTCTCCGTGACTGTACTCTTCGATGGTTCTCTTCCTACTTATCTAATCGGACATTTAGCGTTACTTACAACTCTACTTCCTCCTCTTCCTTTCTCCGTTGGGGTCCCCCAAGGTTCTGTTCTTGGGCCGCTCCTATTTTCAATCTACACCTCCTCCCTGGGTCAGCTGATCAGCTGATACCCTCCCATGGCTTCCAATACCATCTGTATGCTGATAACACCCAAATCTATCTCTCTAATCCTCAGCTCACTCCCTCAGTCTCCTCACATATCACTAATAGAGTTGAGCGAACTTCTAGAAGTTCGGGTTCTGCTGGTTCGGCCGAACTTCGGGACAAAGTCCGGGTTCGGGTCCGGACAGAACCCGAACTTTGCCTCGGACCCTGAACCCCATTGAAATCAATGGGGACCTGAACTTTTAGGCACACAAATGGCTGTAACAAAGTCCTGGAAAGTCCTAGAGGTCTGCAAAAGGAAGAAAAATGGGGGTAAGGGTGGGACAAGTGCCCTACAAAGAAATGGGGACAGGGAAATAACTTTAAATATTAAAAAAAAAATAAAAACATAAAAAAAATAAAAAATGGAGGTGGATGTGGACCATCTTCAAACTGTGTGTGAAAAGTATTAATTAACGGTAGAAGACATATCACTGTTCTAAAATCATCTTCAAACTGTGTGAAAAAAGTATAAATTAGCTGGGAGAACCCATATCACTGTTCTACAATCATCAGGAAACTGTGTGTTAAACTTAAACTAAAACCGGGAGAACCCATATCACTGTTCTACAATCATCTGGAAACTGTGTGTTAAACTTAAACTAAAACCGGGAGAACCCATATCACTGTTCTAAAATCATCTGGAAACTGTGTGTTAAACTTAAACTAAAACCGGGAGAACCCATATCACTGTTCTACAATCATCGTCTACTA
>BLSH010234886.1:1723537-1739930 GCA_018402905.1 Glandirana rugosa | reverse complement strand
TGGTTACTAGAAAATGAAAGTCTGATTTAACCCCAAATATAGGAGAAGTTCTTAAAAAAAAGTGGATGAAGTCTATAAATATGAACAAATTATAGCATATATAGATGGAAATACTTCTACAAACAGTGGGACCCCGTATCCTTTATAGGCAAATTATTTGAATAAATAGTCGTTTAAAAATTTTGTAGGTATTGTCCTTCCTGACAGAGAGCCAGTGACTCCAATTATATAATAATACACTTTGATATTCATTCAGATTAATATGTATATGCTAATTTTTGATCCATTCCCATGTTTTGAGAGTATGATAATCATAATAACATATTCCGTGTTGCTGTTCTTAAATGCAACACTCCACAGAGCTCTAAGTATTTTGATTGGTTGTTTAAGAATAATACTATTTGCATTGTTTATGCTTACAAGTCAATATATTGATTACTGTTGGCTATGCAGCAATGTGGATTGCATATTGAAAAATTTTCAATAAAAAGAATTTGAAAAAAAAAAGAAGAGAAAAGAAAAAAAAAGAAGAGAAATGCAACAGACCAGAGAAAACAAAAGGCAACAGCAGATAAGGTCAATTCAGGATGTGTCTACGGCAAAGAAGCCAGCAGAGTTAGGGCACTACATGAGCAATACAGTTATGTTTCAGAAGTGTTCGGCGTTGGTCTGGGTGCCTCGTGACTAAAGGCCCGGGATCTGGGTCATTAGATCCTTTGCGGTCTCAGCATAGGTGGGTCCTGACCCAACCCACCTATGCCAGTAGGTAATCAAACCAGTTGGGGGCAGGTCTGTCTAGGAAACTGAACTGTTCTGGGAGCTGGTCGTGGGAATGTAGATAAAATTCAGACTCCTGCTTCTGTATGAGATGAGAGGGGTGGCCCCATCGATAAGTCACTTCCACCTCGCGGATTACTTCAAGAAGGGAGCACAGGAACCCCCGCATGACCTGGGTTTGACTTGAGACATCAGGATAGATCCAGATAGCCGCACTATCAAAGTCATTACGACCCTTCAGCCGGGCCTGACGGTAAAAAAGTGGACCCGGCATAAAATGACTCTGGGCATTGCCGGGGCTGCAGAAGGCCGTGGAGATGACGGAGGTGCTCTGGGGCCCAAAACCCAGTGTACTCTGTGGAGCTCTAATTCAGCCCTGGGGGGGGTTTGCCTAAAATTTGAATTAGGATTGTGTCAGTCGGTAACCAAGGATCAGATCAATCAGGAACAGGAACACAAGACACAGCAGGAAGCTGAAGATAATCCAGCAATGAATGGCTCTTCTGCAAGGTCTGATTGGTTCGTTCTGTTTGGCCGTTACTTTGTGGGTGATAGGCAGATGACAGACAGACCTCAGTATTCAAAGCTTTACAGAGTACCTTCCAGAATCTAGATGTGACCTGAACTCCTCTGTCGGAGACGATGTTGTCGGGAAGACCGTGGAGTCTTACAATCTCCTTGATGAACACATGAGCCATCTCTGCTGCTGACAGGGTGCCCACTAAAGGTATAAAGTGGGCCATCTTGGATAAATGGTCCACTACCACCAGGATAGTAGAAAAGCCATCAGAGGAGGGCAGCTCAACTATAAAGTCCATGGACAGCATCTTCCAAGGAAGCTCTGGGACTAGCAAAGGTCTTAACAAACCCGGGACCTGCAGATGACTGCCCTTGCTCCTGGTACAAGTGGCACAGGAATTTATGTAGTCCTTGCAGTCTTGTCTCAGCTTGGGCCACCAGTAGGATCGTTGGATCAATTCTGATGTCTTATGGACCCCAAAATGTCCTGCAAGCAGGTGGTCATGGAAAGTCTTAAGAACCTGGGCTCTGGCTTCCTTGGGTACAAAGATCTTATCCCCATGCCATAACAGTCCATCTTGCTTCCTGAGCGCAAAAACCTCAGATTCCAGGCATTGGGCGGAGGCTGCTCAAGGGCTGGCCTTAGGTTAGGTTGGATCATCAGAAAGCTCTGAGGGGACAAGATGGTGCTGGGGACGGTGATGTGGATGGATGCTGAAGAAGTCCTTCCAGCTGGCAATATCCCTCTTGAAGCTTTGTCACCATCTGGGTGAGGGCTGTCACCTGCTGGCCCTATGCCTCGAGTGGGGAAGTGCCTCCGTTGGCCTCTGACATGGCTGGATTATACTGTCAGCTACCTGGTTGGAGGCCAAGGTGCAGAGAGGGCTTCCCTTGCAGCTAGGTGCAGAGCACCCCCTGGAGATGGAACAGCGGAGCGCTATGCCCGGAGAGGCAGGGGTCAACGGTGGTGCAGGCCAGTTGCGTGATCTCCCAGAATGGCACTACTGGAACCAGGATGTGCTGCTGGGCTGGAGCCCCCTGGAGACACTGGAACACGTGGCAGGAGCAGAGGAAACCGGAATCAGGATCAGGGTCAAGCCAGAGGTCATACAGGGAATATCAAGCAGAGTCTATAGTCTCTTACAGGAGTAGCCAGAAGCGAAGTCAAAGCCAGGCCGAGGGTCAACCACAAATCAGGAACTGGAGTGCAGAGTAGAGAGACGAGCCAAGGGTCAAAGCCAGGAATCAGGATCAGGATGGTCAGAGCAAGCCAGGTGTGTAACCAAGGATCAGATCAATCAGGAACAGGAACACAAGACACAGCAGGAAGCTGAAGATAATCCAGCAATGAATGGCTCTTCTGCATGGGTTTAAATAGGGCATTGGGCGATAACATCTGTCACGCATTGCGTACGAACGGACATGCGCGTGTGCGCACTTGCGTTTGGATCTTTCTGTCCTTTCTGGATTCTGCATTGGCGCATTCCTACGTGCCAGCGGAGAATTCTTGTGCTGCCAAATTAATCCCTGACAGATTGCCACCACTATAATGCGGAGATCTGGCCCCATGGTAGCCTCTGGTATGCCCCTTAGTCGCAGGTTATTATGCCTGCTGCTGTTTTCTCCATTGTCCAGCCACAGATAAGCATCTATCAGATGGCGGCAGAAGGCCTGGTGCTCAGCATCCAGAGTAGTGAGGCGGTGGTATTGGAGGCCTCTAGATCTTTCACCCGTTCTTCTATGGTATCCCCCTGCTGACAGAGGTCATACAGCTCCCAGGAGAAGGCATTATTGACAATGGATGTAGCCATGGCCTGGAGGTTGTTTGGTAGATAGGTGGGCTACTAGCTCCCAGAGAGCGCCCTCAGGCTTCCTATCTGACCCCAGGGAGAACCTGCGATCTAGCTGTAAGTCAGATTGGGAGAGGGCTGAGGATAATATAGGGGAGATCTGGCAGGCTGGCAGCACAGCCGAGTCCCCTGCAGCTGAAGTCTTCTTACCCGTGTTAGTAGCGGTGCCGGCCATGTTCACTTGTGGCGATGCCATCTTAGCTGTGGCCACGGGAGAGGGAGCGAGGGATGTAGCGGTGTGTTGTCTGAGGAAATAGTGTATTATTTTGGGTCTCCCTGGTTCCCCAGACTCCTGTGATTGCTTCCGAGCCCCTGACATGTGAAAGTGGCAGGTCTGTGTAGTATGGTCAGCGGTTCCCGGCTCTGTCCATGTAGAGCTCCTGTAAGAGCGTCCTTACTCCACCATCGCTAAGCCCCACCCCTCTCACAAATGCTGTTTTAACTGAATGGGGACACTGCAAAACTTTTGTGAAAAGCCTTCACAGAAAAGTGAAGGCTGGTATACCTGGAAAGAGAGAGGGAGTGAAAATCCATATAAATAATTGTGACTTTAGAATGGGATATCCAAATGGCTCATATAGGTGTATTGATCAGGTGGTCACAAACCTTTTGCTATGCAATGTATGTTGACTTCATCTAAAAATGTGTTTAGCTTCATTCCTAACTAATTAATGAAAAATAAAGCTACAAAACAACCTGGGGAAGTGGTCGACATCCCCGCAGCATGAACGTTCTCCTCTGAGCTCTGTGAGCAGCCTGGGATTCAGCGACAAATTCCAGCCTTTTGGGACCTCTTGTCAGGACGAAATTTGCACCTGGAGACCCTCCTCACCCCATGTAATGTGGCATGACGTCTTCCAAAATAAAGGGCGACAAGCACCCGCAGAAAATAATGGCTTTCTTGATACAACCAGCCGCTGAAACAAATCCAAGATGGTGCTGCAGCTGCATCGCTTGCATCTCTCCCCTCACGGCTCTCTATTCCTTAATGCCAGGCTGTAGAAGATGGGGGAGAGGGCTTTATGGAGTTCACCAACCCTGAGCAAGGTTTGCCCTTCTTATCCCCGGGCACTCCACTGGCAGGCAGCCCTTCTAAAGCTAGGATGAGACTGGATTCAGATTTTACAGTGAAACCAGAGGTAAGCCCAAACAGCACGCACACTATTAACCTATGCAGTGCCCCTGACCCCTTTGCTAGCTTCCCTATGGATGACCAGAGGAATTACGAAAACAGTGCAATTACACGAGCCGGTGATCGACCATATCCACCATTTGCCCAAGCCAACATCTCTTCCTGACACCATCCCACGGGATGTGATTTTACGCATACATTTTTACCATGTCAAAGAACAAATTTTGCAGAAATCCAGAAGTATGCAATCTCTTCCTGATCCATTCTCGCACCTTCAAATATTTGCCGATTTATCACAAAACACGCTCCAATCGTATAGAGATCTAAATACAGTGACCAAAGCACTGAGAAATCATAATATTCCATACCAGTGGATAAATCCTGCCAAACTTCGGAATACCTATATTGGTACAAAATTCACAGCAAGCAATCTGAATGAAGGTTTGCAGCACCTACGCACATGGGGAATAATCCCAGGAGCCATGGATCCACCGTCTGAGAACTGCAAGCATTCTAATCCACCTGCAGACACCCAACTTACTCAACGCCCTTGCTACTCTTCAAAACACTGATTGGGGCCTACTAACAAGCTTTTATATCCCAGACTGCTATATGGCTCTGTTTAGGCCATTTGGACTTTTCCCCCCACGATTTAGCCAAGTAAGTGCATAGCCCTTTTCGTTAGGTTGATCGTATGGCTACTTGGCACACAGTTTGTCTGTTCTTTTATTTTTATTTTTCTTGTGGTCTGGTTTGTTGATTGTTACCTGCCACTTTTGTTTTTTCTTTTCACACGGCTGACTTCAGTGGCATATATTCTATGGTACCATTTGTTTGCTGATAACGTCTACAGTATTTGTACCACTCTAGCGCCTGAGATACAGTTGTGCTCATAAGTTTATATACCCTGGCAGAATTTATGATTTCTTGGCTATTTTCAGAGAATATGAATGATAACACAAAATCATTTCTTTCACTCATTGTTAGTGTTTAGCTGAAGCCATTTATTATCAATCAACTGTGTTTACTCTTTTTAAATCATAATGACAACAGAAACTACCGAAATTACCCTGATCAAAAGTTGACATACCCTGGTGAATTTGGCCTGATAACATGCACACAAGTTGACACAAAGGGGTTTGAGTGGCTATTAAAGGTAACCATCCTCACCTGTGATCTGTTTGCTTGTAATTAGTGTGTGTGTGTGTGTGTGTGTGTGTATAAAAGGTCATTGAGTTTCTGGATTCCTAACAGACCGTTGCATCTTTCATCCAGTGCTGCGCTGACGTTTATGGATTCTGAGTCATGGGGAAAGCAAAAGAGTTGTCAAAGGATCTGCAGGAAAAGGTAGTTGAATTGTATAAAACAGAAAAGGGATATAAAAAGATATCCAAGGAATTGAGAATGCCAATCAGCAGTGTTCAAACTCTAATCAAGAAGTGGAAAATGAGGGGTTCTGTTGAAACCAAACCACAGTCAGGTAGACCAAATAAAATTTCAGCCACAACTGCCATGCAAATTGTACAGGATGCAAAGAAAAACCCACAAATAACTTCAGGACTCTCTGAGAACATGTGGTGTGGCTGTGTCAAGATGCAAAATAAGGAGGCACTTGAAGAAAGATGGGCTGCATGGTCGAGTCTCCAGAAGAAAGCCATTACTACGCAAATGCCACAAAGTATCCCGCTTACAATACACACAGCACAGAGACAAGCCTCAAAACTTCTGGCACAAAGTCATTTGGCGTGATGAGACCAAAATTGAGCTTTTGGCCACAACCATAAACCCTACATTTGGAGAGGAGTCAAACACGGAGGTGGATTGCTGATGTTTTGGGGATGTGTGAACTACAGAGGCACAGGACATTTGGTCAAAATTGATTGCAAGATGAATGCAGTATGTTATCAAAAAATACTGGAGGAACATTTGCATTCATCAGCCAGGAAGCTGCGCATGGGACGTACTTGGAGATTCCAACATGACAATGATCCAAAACACAAGGCCAAGTCGACCTGTCATTGGCTACAGAAGAATAAAGGGAAGGTTCTAGAGTGGCCATCTTATTCTCCTGACCTCAATATCATTGAGCCACTCTGGGGAGGTCTCAAACATGCAGTTCATGCAAGAGAGCCCAAGAATTTCCAGGAACTGCAGGCTTTTTGCCAAGAGGAATGGGCAGCTTTACCATATGAGAAGATAAAGAGCCTCATCCACAAATACCACAAAAGACTTCAAGCTGTCATTGATGTTATAGGGGGCAATACATGGTATTAAGAACTGAGGTATGTAAACTTTTGATCAGGGTCATTTGGGTAGTTTCTGTTGCCATTATGATTTAAAAAGAGTAAACACAGCTGATTGATTTTAAGCGCTTTAGGGACCACATAAACCCCATCCTAAAAAAACAGATTACAACAGCTTTAAATGCACATATTGGTAGGTGCCACGACTTTGACATTCACATGGTCAAATTTGCGGCACTTGAACTTGTACCCACCCACATACGGCGGGGAGGAATTGACCAAACACTCCTTCAATTGGAGTCACGTTGGATCTATCTTCTTCAAGCTACCAAATTTCCAGGATTAAATGAAAACCTCAGCTTTATGCCCTTTTTATAGACCTCCTTCAGCATCTTCTAATGCTTGCCAGAGCCTAGGTAGTCCCTGGACCTCCCTAAATAGATACCATCTAGCCCTTCCATATTGGCCCATTCATACCTGGTTTTGGTCTAAAATGTATATAAAAAAAGAAGATTGTCATTAGAATTGTTGATACATGCTGTAGATATTATCAGTGGCAGTTGTAATTCCTTTTCATTATAGTCTTTATTGCCATATACTTTGGTATTGTAATTGATGTATCTGTATGTCGAGTTGTAGTTTTTTAACTATGTATTGTTTATGTTTTTAGCAGCGGGCTTGATTCCACTCTGTGCGATGCAGTCTCCCCACAAACACCTGTGTGTCTTGTATGTCTGTGGCTGCGGGCTGCCCCTCGTCCTGTGATGCTATCCGGGGGGGATGAGTGGAGCTAGATGTGTTCACATGGATAGGTGTCGCTGTGGCAACAGAGCGACACGAGCGCTGCCTGTCTGGTGCTCCGCCCGCCGTTGTCAGGCACGCTCCGCTCATCTCCATCTACCGGGGTGTCCATACGGAGGTATTGGGCATGATCGTGGAGAGGGCACGAGATGGGCGTCCTTTGATTCCTGGTCCTCCTCTGATTTTGCCCAATTGGTCCCATGTGACTGCCATATGGGATCTTGGGTCCTGTAGGCGGTGGCGCAGACGCGGTGGGGCGTCTACGCAGTGGCGCCGTCACATCCTGATTCGACTCGGTGACGTCACACACTGGCCAAATGGGGAACATATAAACACCGGCCAGTTAGCTTACATCTTGCCGACTAGGAGGGAAGCCTATACGGTCATGTATCTATATACAGGTGTGTAAATGCGAAACATATCTCCCCTTTTACTATTCATTCAGCATTTGAAGCTAATAGGCCTTTACTAGCTCCTACTTGCAACTATTGATAATTTATGGCCAGTTTTTTCAACATTACTTGTCCTTCCTCTTTTACTGGGCTGGATCACTGCCGGTGTGATTTACAGCCAGATAAAAGGCTATGGTGTTGGGACATTCCCAACACACTGTATATTAAAATTGTATGTTATTGTGAGTTTGAGCTTGTGTGTGCTTTACATCAGTACCAAATAGATGCTTCCACTCTTTTTTCCTTTTTTATTTAGCCCTATACAGTGTTGCTTATTGTTGTTGACACTTGCAAGACTGATTTTTGATAATCGACTGTTGTCTATATAAGTAAGTGCTCTATAAGCTTTTATAGTTACCCTACATAGAAGTGGTTATTCCACCATTTCCTTTTCTTTTCTCTCTCCTCTGTTTTTCGCCACCTCCATGGAGATAATTGCTGTCTCTCTGGTGAGTGTGAAATGTTCTGTTCATATATATGGACATATACTCGGTTTTCCATTTACAGTCTGACATTTTATGTCCCCTGTGGACACGCTGCACCCCCCTCCCGCTGTGACGATCATAGGCCTTGGGGTTTCCTGGTGGGCATTTTACATGATGTTCGCAGGGGTGAGTAGACCTGAGCCTGCTGTGTGGATAGATTGTCATTTACTATGTGGTTATGTGTTAATTGATATATTCCTTTATCTTTGTATAGTACAAAAGTGTTTCTGGTGATCTACTCTGATTCCCTGAGGAAGCCTATACAGGCGAAACATGTAGGAATATTCTTAGATCACTACTTGAAATGTCAACATCTGAAATGATATGAAAACAAGGAAAATTTGGTCCTGGGACTTTAAATGAGACATGCCACATACGAACAGAAGTACAAGCGTATAAAAATTATTTTATTCACATACTGTATAAAGATTGACATAATAAACATAGTCATTTGCAGAGATCTGGCCATCAAGGGCCCTGATGGCCAGATCTCTGCAAATGACTATGTTTATTTAAAGTCCCAGGACCAAATTTTCCTTGTTTGTATGTAAATTTAGGGATGGAGGCATGTCGCAGTGGGTGCGACAGATCACAATTTCCTCTTTTTCTCTTTGAAATGATATGAAGGCAACAGCAATCCGCCTGCATTGTTATTAAAGTTGCACATAAATGTAATTTTAACTATGTATGAATAAAAATTGTTATATTTTATTCTTTTCTGTCACTCTGTAATTAATTTTGGCACCGTTAAAATCCCAAATCTCTCTGTATCGCGTTTTTAATACTCAAGGGATGAGGTGCCGGATAACCTCATGCCACCAGACCAATAAAAACCTTACATGCAGTTGATTGATAATAAATGGCTTCAGCCAAACACTAACCATGAGTGAAAGAAAAGTTTTTGTGTTCTCATTCATATTCTCTGAAAAATGGCCAAGAAATCATAAATTCTGTCAGGGTATGTAAACATATGAGCATAACTGTGTCCTTGGACTTTCTGACATAGCTTCTCACAAGTCAAAATGAGTATCAAGTTCCTGATGATTAATGCTAAAGGCCTAAACCACCCAGTGAAAAGATCTTCCCTTTTTAAATTGGCTAAGGAGTCCCACCGCAACATTTTGTGTGTGCGAGAAACACACTTCAAAACCTTGTTTCAACCTTTGTGCTCCAACAGCCAGTTCCCTCATATCATCACAGCATGCACAGACTCCAAAAAGAGAGGAGTCTTAACTGCAATCAATTCCTCTATTTCCTTTCAACTACATGACAAGGTACTGGACCATATTGGGCGGTATGTTATCCTAGTTTGCTCCCTTAACAACACTTTGTTTACCTTAGTAAATGTATATGCGCCAAACATCCATCAAATCCATTTCCTAAGAAAACTTGAACGAAAAATTGGCGTTGTTCAAAAAGGCGCTCTTCTTTGGTGCAGAGATTTTAATCTAACTCCAGATATTAACATGGACTTCTCCACCCCAGCCGGGCGCCTTAATCTGTCTCTGAGCCCTCTCTTGAAAGAATTTCAGCTGCAAGATGTGTGGCGATACCAGCACACATCAGAACGGGACTTTACCTTTTTTTCACTGTGTCACAACTCATACTCCAGAATAGACTTATTCCTAACCGATCAGTGGACACTACAAAAACATTCAATAACCTGGTCAGATCACTCTCCAGTGAGTATTACCATTACGGATTCTTCTCACCTCTCACTAACTTTCCTTTGGCGGATGAACACTTGCATTCTCCAGTAGGAACCCTACAGCACCCCTTTGAAGGACCATCTGGAGGAGTTATTCATCACAAAAGAGGACTCAGTCCCCAACTCAGCTACAGTATGGGTGGCCCACAAGGCTTACATGCGGGGAATCTTTATTCAGCAAAGCGCTGGGGCTAAGAGGAAGAGAATGCAATGCATTGATAGCATCCTTAAAGAAATTAACGATCTTGATTCATTAAACAAATAAAACGCATCCGATCACCTGAAATCCAAACTAGGGCAACCTTGCCTAGAACTCCGATCCATGCTATTGGATCAATTTGAATTCAATCACAAACGTTTTAGGACCACCCTGTGTACCAACGGAAATAAAGCGGGGGAACTCTTATCCAAACAAATTAAGGGGTCATGCATCAAAGCATCCATCCCCTTTCTTTATCATCCGATTACTAAAGAAAAGCTGATCAACCCACAGGATATAGGTAACGCGTTTAGCGCATATTATAGCTCATTGTACAACTTGAAAGAGGATCATGGCACCAAACAACCCACACCCTCTGACATATGATCTTTCCTACAATCTATTAATTCACCTACCTTATCTACTCCCCAACTTGAAATCCTGAACTCCCCGTTCTCGGCTCAAAAAATAACCAAAGCTATCAAACTTCTTCCTAATAACAAAGCACCAGGGCCGGGTGGTTTTGTTGCTGAATACTACAAACAATTTACACCTGTTTTAATTAATCCTCATACCTCAGTATTCAATGTGGCTGCACTCTCTTCCTCCTTCCCTGATGATATGTTAAGAGCCTTCATTATCACACTGCCTAAACCTGGTAAGGAAACCTCGTCCCCTCAAAACTTCTGTCCCATCTCATTATTGAGCCACGATCTTAAACTCTTTGCCAAGGTGTTGACAAATAGGATAATTGACACCCTTCCCTCTCTAGTACATCCAGATCAGTTGAGGTTCACAAAAGGGAGACAAAGTGTAGATGCCACTAGGCATATAATAAATATCCTTCACCACACCAACCATCAGAAAATGCCTTCTATGCGTCTAGCTTTGGATGCAGAGAAGGCATTTTACAGAATAAACTGGTCATATCTACAGCAGACCCTACAAAAATGTGGATTTAAAGGTCATATCTTATCTGCAATAATGGCCCTCTACTCCAAGCCTTCAGCCCAGGTTTATTGTTCAGCAATGCCTTCAACTACCTTCTCTATATCAAACCGTACCTGTCAGGGTTGTCCCCTATCCCCACTGATTTTCAATCTTCTTATGGAACCATTAGCCCACAAAATTTGTTCCCACTCATCCATTTTAGGAATTAAAATTGGAACTGAGGAACATAAATTCAATCTCTTTGCAGATGATATAATTCTTATGCTGTCAGACCCACAGTCCTCCCTAGATGCTGTGTACTCAACTTTACAGGAGTTCAGCTCCATTTCATACTAGAAGGTCAACAATACCAAACCATACATTCTAGGACTCAATATTTCCCCTACTACCTAATCTACCCTCTCTGACCCTTTCCCATTTATCTGGGATAAGTCTATAAAATACATAGGAGTACAACTCACAGATAATCCTAAGTCCCTATTTCAGTAAAACTTCATCAGTACCTCCAAACCCTAAAATCTCAATTAGCACACCTATCCAAATTTACACTCTCATGGATGAGACGACTCACGTCCTTCAAAATGCTTAAGCTCCCACAGCTGCTATATCTTTTCCAATGCCTTCCTATACCTATACCCACATCCTATTTTTGGAAACTACAGTATTAAAGCGTTCTATCTGGCAAGGCAAAAAAGTGAGATGTTTCCACACCAAGCTCATTAAACATAAATCGGCAGGAGGCATGGGACTTCCCGACCTCAAGACTTATTATCTAGCCACATTATTAGCACAAACAAAAGCCGTGTTCATGCCTCATTCACAGAGTCTGTGGAGAGACCTAGAAACTCTACAAGCCCCAGGTAGGAACCTCCATAGTTAAATCATCAGCACACTCCAAAAACACAAAAAGGATGCACTCCTGTCCCCTAACATATTAACCTCCATGTTGGTTTTCCATAACTTGGTCCTCAAATCACCCCATAGGAATTCCCTAACCCCAATCCCCATTCCATTAAATACCATTACCCTGCTAACGCCTGGCATTCATTTTTCAGCCTGGACAACTAGGGACATCACCCTAACTTCGGACATTTATGCTTCCGGAATACTTAAATCTTTCCCAGCACTACAAAAGGAGTTTAATCTTTCTGCCAATGAATATTATCAATATCTAAGAAATACTCATGCCTAATTCATTCATCTGCATTATCTCCAAACATTTCTAGCCAAATATGGAAATATTGGTCTGACAAGAACTTTTATCATACACTAAAAAATAAAACATCATTCATTACAACTCAATCCCAGATCAAATGGGAGCTTGAGTTGGGAAACAATTTCTCAGAAGATAAATGGAGGGCGGCCTTAAGTGCGCCTTATAAAGCAACTAAATCAGCCAATCTTTGGGAACTTTCATATAAGATCACTTTCAGATGGTATCGCACTCCCCATATCCTACATACAATAGATTCTTCCATATCTCCCTTATGTTGGAGAGAATGTGGCTCCCATGGCACACTCTTACACATATTGTGGTCCTGCAGATTCCTGTCTCAGTATTGTGCTGATGTCTTCAATCTCATCCAGAATGTCACGCACATTCAGATAACTCCCTCCCCAGAACTTATCATTCTTCACTTAGGAATTGAGGAATTCCCCCGCACACTCAGATGTATAATCATTCATATCCTATTAGCGGCCAAATTGATTATCACCCATAACTGGCTCCCTAAATTGAATCCCTCTTCCTCAGAAGTCATAGCTACCATCCAAATGCACTGTATGTAAAAATGTATATTCGCATCAAGCAAAGGCTGACTCTGCTGGACTAGAGCAGAATGGTCTCAATGGTCCCTCTGGTATAATGAAGTGTTTTTGAAGTCTAGTTGACAAGGTTAATGCAATATTTGTAAACTCTTGATATTTGTAACCGTACCTTCTGGTTAGGCTTACTTTAGGTGCACCTCCCCTGCAGCAAGTTAGAAATATGCATAAATATTGAATGATGCCCACAACACTTATTAGTGGTGGCAAAATATGTTATACCTGTCTTTAGTTCATTGATGTTCTTAATGTTCTATCTCTCATATCCTGTAATAAACACAGATTTAAACAACCTTAATCCTATGATGGGCAGTGTTTCTTCCTCCCCAGGCCCAGTTTGCTCCAACACGGGATGTTGGGGGTAGGCACCCCTTGCTTTATGCCCAGTATACAACAGTGACTATTTGTTCCTATATAACTGTTATCTAAACATGGCATACATGTAATGTACGCTATGTCCTGTATATTGCTTATTGCATGGCATATACACCTGTGTTCCTGTATTCTTTTGTTTCTGTGCTTAGTGAAACTTCAATAAAAACATTGAACTAAAAAAAATTCTACAAAACAACTACATCACCTTTCAGTAATAAACTCAGCCAACCTTCTCACAAACCAGGAAACTCCCTTCACCCCTGTCAACAAGAAAACTTGCTTCACCTTTGCCAACAAGAAAACTCGCTTCACCTCAGCCAGAAAGGAAACTCATTTCACCCGTGTAATGTTATGGGACATAATCATTACCTAAAACTCCTCTGACCTCTTCTCTACACTTGTATGATGTAATTAAAAGGCTTTTGAAAGCCAGAGCCATTAGATAGGAGTTGTATGTCAAAGCCTGTCTTTAAATGCGCAAAATGGGCATGGAAAGTAAACTCATCTGTCCTCTGCAGCAAGCAGATACCCTACATTAATCCCCACCTAGTCTTAAAAGAACAAAAGATATAATTAGTCAATATCACCCTTGAATGTTTCCTCTGTATGGATGTTTGCTCTCATCTTAACCACTTGCTTACTGGGCACTTAAACCCCCCTCTTGCCCGGACCAATTTTCAGTTTTCAGCGCTGTCACTCTTTGAATGACAACTGTGCAGTAGTGCAATGTTGTACCCAAACAAAATTGACGTCCTTTTTTTCCCACAATTAGAGCTTTCTTTTGGTGGTATTTGATCACCTATGCGGTTTTTATTTTTTATGCTATATACAAAAAAAGAGCGACAATTTTGAAAAAAGAACATTTTTCTTTTAATTTTTGCTATAATACATATCCAAAAATAAAAAAATAAAAAAAAAACATTTATTCCTCAGTTTAGGCCAACATATATTCTTCTATATATTTTTGGTTGGGTTCCGCAAAAGTTATAGCGCCTACAAACTATGGAAATTGGTTTATGGCGTTTTTATTATTTATTAATTTTGTTTACTGGTAATGGCGGTGATCTGCGATTTGTATCAGGACTGCGATATAGTGGCAGGCATGTCGGACATTTTTGACACTTTTTTGAGACCAATGACATTTATGCAGTGATCAGATCTAAAAATAGACACTGATTACTGTATACATGTCATTGGCAGGGAAGGGGTTAACACTAAGGGGGTGATCAAGGGGTTAAAAGTGTTCCCTGTATGTGTTCTAACTGTATGGGGGTGGGGCTGACAGGGACATAACAGATCTAACTGATCCTGATCACAGGGATCAGTAGATCTGTCATGCCCCCCATCACAGAGCGGGGAACAGACATGTTTACCTTGACGGTTCCCCATTCTAGCTCTCTATGAAGGGGTCGCGGGTCTCCGGCAGACATCGAGTCCACCCGACCCACGAGCATGCTCACACAGCTGGAGCCGGCGGCTGCGGGAGAAAGCCTGGAGCACACAAAGGGGAGGACATCAATTGATGGCCTCCTGGCAATTCAGATCCGCGCTGTATCCATCAATCAGCTATAGCACAGATCTGAAGTGGTTAAGGTATCTGTAACACCCAACAGACACTTTAAAGTGAACCTGTTTTCCTTTCATTCCAACACCACTCCATTTAGATTGTGGGTTGAATAAAAGTCCCATGTAATCTTTAAATCACTGGGAGTCATAATTTTTATGGGGCTATGGACTCACCACTTGAGAGAATTGATGCACTGTCACATGTAGTGAGTCATATGCTCTTTCATGCCTGTAAGTACTGGGCATTTCCTTCAGTTTCTGGTATTAGATGAAGCGGACAAAAAGTATGCATATGCAGGGGCAGGTTGGATTAGTGCAAGCCTGCAACTTACCTGGGCAATTTTAACTGAGAATTATGCTGAAAAAATAATATACGGAGGTTTACATACTGTATATGAAATTTGTATAGCAAAACACTCAGCAGGTCAAATTATACAGAGAGCTAAAGTTGTAGGCAGATCTTCATTTTTCACAGCTCCAGTGTGACCCTGTCCATCCAAAGTTCTATTATTGGTAACTTGCTTTTATGAGAAGCTTACTGACCAAGGTGGAAAGGAGTAGAAAAAAAAAAGTAAACTCTCTCTTTAGAAAACACATAGTGCTACGGGAATCCTTTATAAAGTAAAAATGTTTTATACAACAAAGATTACAAAATGCAGTGAGAAAATATACATTCAAAATGTATAAACTTAAAAGCAATAATCTAAATCTGACCCCAAATGAATATAGTTTCTCTTTAAAATAACCTCCTTACCTTCCTAAACCTTATTTTTTGTTACTTGCTATAATGGGTATATATCAGTGACCAATTGGAAGTTTCAGGATGTGGCAGCTAAAAGACTTGAATTTATTGCAAAAAGTCAATTTTAGATGCATTTATCTCTAAAGTAATCGATCATTTACATGCAGTTTACAGTTAAATGTGGTTTTATATTAAATTCCGTAAATATTAAATATTGCAGTTTAATATTTTGTATTCTCCTTTGGAGCAAGCAGATACATGCCTTAAATTATATTTTGGTGTAAATTGACATTTGACGTACATTTACTAGCTAATGAAATCTCTATTTACGTAGATTTTAACTGAAAAACGTTATTTAAGTTCAGAAAATCGACGGTGTAGGACTTTGAAGGTTAACCAGTGACTATATATGGGTAATATCGTTCATTGTTTTTTATTCCAAATCCTTCCATTCCTCCAATAAAATTTCTCTTTGATATAAGTAAACCCCAGTCTAAATCTAATAACGAAAATTCAAATATGTAAAACTTACATATAAAAGAGTGACGTAAAACATTAGAAACAACATATTTTGTAAAAATGAAATATTTCCTAAGGGCATCGTGATACACAAAAGATTTCTCTCTCAAATGAAAAAAAAAGATGAGGAAAGGTGGAACCAGTCATTCGAAGAGTATTTTCGTTCAATGGTTATTATCTTGAAACCTACCTGTCCCAGTGTGACCTCGACACTTTTTACTTCTAGACGGATGTTGAAATCGAGAGACAT
>BLSH010234886.1:1702936-1720152 GCA_018402905.1 Glandirana rugosa | reverse complement strand
TCGAGACGAGAATGTAATACGTCTCCAATTTAGAGAAAAAGAGGTCTACGTTTCTTACGGAAACACAGAAAAAATTGGTGAAGGAATGGCCGCATATCATTTATATGCAGCCGTTCCACGTGAGGGGTAGGATTCACCTGCAGTATACTGCAGGAGAACAAAAGCGGCGAAACGCCCGGGGGTCCCCGGGCCTAGCGCCACTAGCCCCTGGCCGCCGCTATGTCATTGTTGTCGTTAGTGACCGGCTGTGATAGGACACAGCCGGTCACGGGGTAAAGAGCCAATTTTATTGGCTCTTTACCCCCATCACGGAAGGCCGGGGTGCCGAGGGACACGGCCGGTCCCCGATCACCGCGATCCGGGCCCCTGGGGGCCCGCAAAGCGGCGAAAACAAGAGGACGTCATATGACGTCCACTTAGGATGGGGAGTGCACCTTGCCGACGTATATTTACTATACGCCGGTAAGGAAGTGGTTAAAAAAGACACAAAGGCATTCTTTGCATCTGGAGAAAAAGAGATTTAACCTCTGCATAATGTAAGAGCAGAGCTGTGAAAATGTGTTTCTGCCTTCCATGGAAACTGTTGGAAGCCAACTCAGTGGATTGCTTCAAAAAAAGGGTTAAATGTGTGTAGGCAGGTGCTGTAGGTATCCCCCACTGTAGGTGGCTCTTGACTGAAGCAGCAATGCAGAAGGGGAAGGAAGTTGTGAGGAAATCAGTTCCCCTATGACTTCCTGCAGTCACAGGGAGACAGCTGTCCGAATGGATGCTGGCTCCCCACATAAACATGGTGGCCATATTGGGTCAGGCAGAGTCTATTTAAGACTCTGGCTTCCGGGCTTGGTGCTCTTTATGTGAGAGGTTAGTGTAGGGACAGGTTTCCTGTCTGGCAGAGACAGTGCTTAGCAGCAGGTAAAGGTTCCTGTAGTAGGGAAAGTGCAGGAACTATGCCATCTCCTCATAGGAAGCCTCCCGTATGGGTGTGGACCTGCCAGGCTGCATTCCCTCTCCTCGCTGTAGAATTTGTCAGCATCAGTCCAGGATCTTGATCCTCTACTACTGTTTGTAAGCACATTCAGTCGGCTATGGCTATCCGCCAGGCCTGTTTGTACGTTATTGGAACTTACAATATACTGTTTTCTTTTACCTCGGCCTCTGAGCAGGCGCACCATGCTGTACCATACCCACACTTACTTTACAAAATATATTTTGCTAATAATATTTATAAAAAATACCCCCCCAAAATGGTTGATCTTGTGATTATCAGATTTCCTTTGTGGATCAGAAAAAAATGTTTTCTGGAAAGAGCATAATACACATTTTTACTAACACCTTTACAAAATTCTCAGAAAAGAGACAACAGACATCGACTGTAGTTTTTTTGTATTACAAAATATTTTAACGGTTCAACAGTTTTGAAAATAAAATATATTATATATCTCAGTTTTGAGAAATGAGAGGCACTATATTGATTCTCTAGATCTTGGAATATTAATCATTATTTTGTATCATTAATGTACATGGTAACCTAACTTCCAAATTTCACATTGTATTGCCAGACAGTAAATTCATCAATTCTGAAAGCAATATTTATTATTATTTAATATTTATGCATGCACTAGCTTTTGAGTTATGTGCTATAAAAATTGGAGATGGTAAAAATGTCTGCCAATGTGAAATTTTAAACACTTTATACCTGTACACCTCCTATGAACCAGAGCAATTTTTATTTTTCTGCTATGGTCCTATTGACTTGGCAACAACTTTGTCATTAGTTAAGATTGTTACAGTATTACATAATGTATATCTTTTTTAGGACAAATAAGACTTTCTTTTGGTGATATTGTCTTGCAAAACATATTCTTTTAATATGTAATCCCCAGACAAAAAGTATCAATACTAAAAAGAAAAACACTATATTCTAATTTGATCAGTTTTAGTTTAAAAATAGTGTTACTGTAGATAAAAAAGTATACACTTAATTCTATAATTTGTCCCATTTAAAAATACATAAGAATTATCAAGCATTGAAAGGTTATTTACAAATGAAATAAAAGCTTTATACCTGTCCACACACCTCCTATGAACCAGAGCATTTTTTACATTTCTGCTATGGCCCTATTGATTTGGCAATAACTTTGTCATTAGTTAGGATTGTTAATGTATTACATATATCTTTTTTTAGGACAAATAAGACTTACTTTTGGTGGTATTGTGTTGCAAAACATAGTCTTTTAATGTATGTAATCCACAGAAAAAAAAGTATCAATACTTTAAAGAAAAACACTATATTCTAATTTGATAAGTTTTAGTTTAAAAAATAGTGTTACTGTAGATAAAAAGTATAAATTAACCACTTCCACACCGCGTGGAGTATATTCACTGCAGCAGTGTGGACGTGTCCCGCGATTCGCCGTAAAATAAACGGCAATTTGTGGAGTGGCATGCGCGCCGTACTCTGGAGCAGTGTGCCCGCTGTTTGGGGGGACCCGATGTCCGCCGTCGACCCGCGATGAGCTGCCACAGCAAAAGAACGGGGAACCGCCGATGTAAACACGGCGGTTCCCCACTCTGTCAGTGGGGAAATTGAAGATCTACTGATCCCTGTCACAAGCCCAGCCCCCTCACAGGTAGAACACATGCAGGGAACACAGTTAACCCCTAGATCTCCCTCTGCAGGTTAACCCCTTCACTGCCAATGCCATGTACACAGTAATCAATGGACATTTCAATTTCTGATCGCTGTATAAATGTCATTGGTCCAAAAAAAATGTCAAAATGGTCCAACATGTCCGCAGCAATATCACAGTACCAAAAATCGCAGATCGCCGCCATTACTAGTAAAAAAAAAAAATAAAAACCCCAGAAATTAATTCTTATCATTCTCATCATTCGTAAACATGGCAACTTTTGTGCAAACCAATCAATAATAGCCGATTGCGATTTTTTTTACCAAAAATATGAGCAAAAATATAAATCGGCCAAAAAATGTAAAAAGGAAGAAAAACCTTTTTTTTTTTGCAAAATTGTCGCTCTTTTTTTGTTTATAGCGGCGATCTGATGCAGAGGTGATCAAATACCACCAAAAGAAAGCTCTATTTGTGGGGAAAAAAGGACGCAAATTTAATTTGGGTACAGCGTCACACGACCGCGCTATTGTCAGTTAAAGCAACGCAGTGCCGAACTGCAAAATGTGCTCAGGTCCTAACGTGGGAAATCCTTCCGGGGGGGAAGTGGTTAAATTCTATAATTTGTCCCATTTAAAATTACATAAGAATTAGCATTCTTGTACAAAGCATTAAAACATTATTTACAAATTAAATAAAGTATTTTTTTTTTTTTTTTTAATGTGACATAAAACAAATAATGAACAAAATGAATTAAAAAGAAACATTTAAATATTGGTTAACAAGATAGAACAAACATAATAAAAATAATAGTTAAGGAGAGAAGGGAAAAAGGGAGTTAAAAAGGAAGCAAAGACTAATAAGAGCCCGGTTAAAAATGCTGCTTCCTCTTCCTCATACCAATGCCGCATACTGTTTGTAAAAGAGTTCACTGTAAATACTTTGACTGCAGCTTTGGTGCAGTCACATGATCTCTAAGCTCCAGCTCTGTGTCAGTGATCAGCTATTGCAGAGGATGGGGGAAGTGCATATACTGGGTGACATTCCATTGTAGAGCAATGGGTATGAAGAGGGGGAAGTAACATTTTTAACCTAAATTATATTAGCCTTTACTTCCATTTTAGTTAGGGCTGATTAGGGTAAACTAGGGGTCAGTAGGAAGTTACATATGAACATATTTTTTTTAAAAAAGTTTTTTTTTCTTTTTGTTTTTACTTTCAACTGCTTCAACTGATATCATGCATAAACTGAGGCTCCTCTGTTTTGTCTGCAAACGAGTGAAGCAGAGTAGATACAAAAAAAAAAACATTTTATTTTGCATCTCTCTATCTAGCATCTGAACAATGCTTATTGGATGGTCCATTTTCATCTGCTTTATTTACACATCTTCCAACTGCCATTTTGACTATATGGAATTGTTGGCAAGTGTGAGGCTTGTAAACATTGTGTATCACTTCCAATGTCCACAGCTGGTTAAAGAGCACAAAGAAAACAAACATGAATAAAGCAGGTGTTTCAGAAGTATGCTTCTGCTTCTGCAGATCCCAGTTATTTTTTGTTAGAGGAGATTCATCTAAACTGAGCTTATTTTATATTACTTTGGTTAAAAAACCTATTAGCTGCGAGGTATTGCACAAAGTTGGTATGGTTTCGGTCCATGGGTTCCCGCCTCTGCTGGTTCAAGATCTATTTCAGCCCCGGGGGAGCCTGGAAGGTGAAGTTCTGCAGTAGGGATGTAAAGAAGAGGAAAAGCTCCATTTTGGCCAAGGTTTCACTGGCACAACTTCTTTTTCCTAGAGATAGACAAGACAAGAGTATTTAGTGCAATCAGCTTTAACTGAATTGCTTAGATCTTGTATGGGCATCTGTTGACCTGTATGTTGCCAAGTAGGCATACATGAAAATAAAATCAACTAAAAGTAAGACCCCTTACCCATGGGGTGGGCTCCATTGGAGTCCACCTGCTCAGTGGGGAATCTGTCTGCTAATGCCCGCTGACCAGCTGGTTCGTGTCCGTTCCGCTAATGCATAGCAGACACAGACACAGTCCACTCTCCTCTATGGGCAGTTGGATGTAAACTGACTGCCTGTCTTTTTCCACCCGACTGCCATCTGATCCAATCTGCCAGATGGATGGGGAACAAACCCCATCCGTCTGTTTTTAGCAGAAAGGATGCCGGCAGGTGTCAATAAATGATAATAAATATTAATAAATGAATAATTAATTAAATGACAATAGTCAAATTACAACAAGCGTTCACGTTGATTACAGGGTTAGACAACAAAGGTTGTAGTTGTGATTCATTGACATTCAAGTGATTGTAAAGTCTTGTTTTAAAAAAATAACAAACATGTTATACTTACCTCCTCTGTGCAGTTGGATTTGCACAGAGCAGCCCAGACCCTCCTCTTCTCGGGTCCCTCTTTCCTTCTCCTGGCCCTTCCCTCCTATGGAGTGCCCCCTCAGTCAACAGCTTTCTATGGGGGCACCCGAGTTGAGTCAGAGCTTGGTGTATCCATTCAGACATGGAGCACCGACCCGGCCCCATCCCCTCTCTCCCTTGATTGGCTGACTGAATTTGATTGACAGCTGCAGGAGCCAGCGGCGCTGCTGCTGAATCTCAGCCAATCAGGAGGACTTTCCTGGATGGCTTAGACATTTGTGGACATCGCTGGAAAGAGAAGGGGCTCAGGTAAGTAATTAGGGGGTGCGGGGGGGGGGGGGGCTGCTACACACATTAAGATAAAAAAAACCTTCTGCCGTTACAGCTCCTTTCATTTTCTCTCATTCTAATACTGATTATACAGATAGAGTTGTATTTATAGGACAAAAAAAAATCCAAATCAATTTACCAGTAAAAGTGCATGCACGTTCATTCTGTGCAAAGGGGGCAAAAATAAATGTTCTTAGGCTATTTTCTGTGCTAGTGGAATGTTTTCATTAGTTTAAAATGAAAAATATCTAAATACCACTAGGTGTGCCAAACATTTCATGTGATACTTAGTGCCATCTAGTGGCTAAATGCACTAAGAACATTCACCTTTTGCCCCGTTTGCACATAACAAATATATACATGAACTTTTACTTGGTTAATTGCAATGAAATTATTTTTTAAAGATACACCCCATAGTGAGAAACAAACAATTTATCATACATGTTTTTGATTAAAACAATTGGCTTGATTTACTAAAACTGGGAGGGTGCAAAATCTTTTGCATCTCTGCATAGAAACCAATCAGCTTCCAGGTTTTATTTTCAAAGCTTAACAGAACCAGCTGAAGTTAAAAGCTGATTGGCTACCATGCACAGCCACACCAGATTTAGCACTCTCCAGTTTTAGTAAATCAATCCCAGTGTTTCTAAAAAATAGTTGCTGAATACAACAATAACATCTGGAGTAGTCCATCCAGTTCTGGTCACCAGCCCTCAGAAGGGATGTGCAGGAGCTGGAGAGAGTCCAAAGAAGTGCAACAAAATTAATAAGGGGACTGGAGGACCTCACTTATGAAAAACAACTACAAGCACTAAATTTGTTCACGCTGGAGAAGAGACGTTTGATTGGGGACATGATAGGAATTTACAAATATCTCAATGGTGATCCCAGCAAAGGTAAAAAAAACGATTCAGTCTCTGGGAGTGTAAGAGAATATGGGGCCACACAATGAGATTGGAGGAGAAGCGGTTTAACCTTAAGCTGCGTAGGGTTTTTTTCACTGTCAGAGTGAGAAGGACGTGGAACAATTGGTGGTGTCAGTGGGGAGTATTGATATTTTTAAAAGACTCTTGAATGTGCATCTTAAAGAACACAACATAGGGGAATATGGGAAAAAATGATTGACGCTGACACACCTAACACCTACACAGGTTGAACTCGATGAACTCTTGTCTTTATTCAACCTTACCTACTATGTAATAAAAAATATTGATCAAGTCTATTCTGAATTAATTTTACATTAAGGCAGATTGTCCCTTTTCCATAAAAGTGGGCAAACATATATCAAAGCACTACAATATTGCAGTACAATCAGGACGATGTGATATTTTCATAAAAATGATAGTTGTTTCAAACATGATGCTGTTATGTAAATATGAGAACACAAGAGTGCAAGGGTTCTACAATGCGATGAATGAATACCAAACCAGTTCAGGTAACTGCTTTTCAAACTGTTTTGTAAATGTGTTGTACGTAATAAACACTAATGTATATACTGTCCAGTCTTTGAAAATCTCATTATCATGATCTGTTTAGCTTTACATAGAGAATGGAATGAAGGCCTCATTCTTTTTAAAATTTCCTTCTGCATCAAGAAAATGCTCTGGATAAAAATCAAATGTTTTTTTGAAATAGGCTTCATCTTTCAGTACAGAGTACAGCAATGGGAACACAACAGTGCCCTGAAAGGATAAATGTAAATTACAAACTTAACATATATTTTTTAATATATTTTCTTACAATGATAAAGCATCTGTTTAAGATTAAGGAAGTCCTAAAAACATGGTATGGGGATTGGAGTTGAGAAACAATGTTCTGCATTATCAGGTCTGTGGAAATTTGTTGAAGTCCACATTAAGACTTCTTGTTTGTTACTGTAAGGTAAGACAGTGCTATGCACTGCTCTAATCAACAGCACTGCTAAGGGACCCAAAGTGGCATTGATTAGAGCAGTGTTTGGTGGAAGGGATAGTATTTGAATGCTGGAAACCCAGGCTGCTGTGTATGTGTAAAGGCAGTGTCCCAACGCTCAAGACCTCTGGACTGTGGGGGGGCAGAAGCTGAAGAGACTGGTCTTGCGATGGGAGGATTGGAGGATTAAGTGAGTATATCTTGGCTCTCAGAACCCCAAAAAACAAGCAGTTAACCCATGCAGTGTAGCCGTGCCCACACTGCACACTGCGAAACCTCAATTAACACACTGCATAGATTAATTGCCCAGAGTTCAGTTTAAGCCTATCAGCATTTACTCATAACTATAGTATCATTTTGACATATCTTTTATGCTAATGCAACTGGCATTCCAAAGTTAGCAGAAACTAACTGTGCATGTCTAGTCAAAACTTTATTTTTTATTTTTGGATAGGCAGTGGATGGATCAGAATCCCTGCCAAATTTAACATGTGATTCAGGACTTACCCTTCTGTTCTGGTGACAACAGTTTACAGAAAGTGGGACTAAATCTCCAACAGCAACACAGACATAAATAGAAACACTACTTTTTTTTTAGAAGAGTAAAGAAAGGCTAGAACCTCTATTTGCTGTTTATTTTGTGTGTATGTGCCTATCACAGATTTCCCCTCACTTTCTGGCTAGAGCAAAACATGAAGGGAAATCTCTCTAATAGAGCCCCAGATAGCAAGAAAACCTTCATGAGTTCCAATCATTCCCCACTCTATTGAGAACTAATTAAAATATTTTGAACGGACATACATTTTAATCTTGATTCTAATTTGGCTATTACCTATTGAAGCCATAATACAATTTTGGCTATTCTGCAATTAATGGTGCCAATACAGCTATAGTGGTTGCTGTCGGTGGAGCCCTCCAATGACAACATTGCTACTCCCCCTCCACCAATATAGGCTGAGTGACAAGATTGCAGCTCCTTTTGTCTAACCTCTTTTGCAGAGAAAAATTGCCTTCTTTTGTCATGTGGTTACAACTTGTTATGCATTGGAATATGCATCATACATCAATCCCTTTTCGTAAGCTGCAACTGGTCAAAAATGGCAAGTTGGCTATGAGCATCATGTGCCCTAATATCTAAGTATTATAGGGAATAAGCCCCAGAGGGGGTGAAATGTGTCGGCGGGGGGGGGGGGGGTGTTGTCTCAAGTGTAAGATCTCTATATGTGCTCTATGTCTCATTTGCATTCTCATTAAAATCGACTGAACTCTCTGGACATCCTCGTGTGTGTTCTTTGGATTCATATGCAGTGTGGGGTGACATTGGACTTCTGGGCTTCAACACAGGTTCAATCACAGAAACAATGAGCTCTTCAGGTCCTTTGGAGCAGTGATTCATGTATAGATTGTTTAACTAACAGCTATTGAATGATGCAAATTAAAATAAAATGTAGTCACCTTTGGAATGAAATATCCTCTAAATGTGACATCTTGAATAGTTTCATGTGGAGCCCCATCTGGTACAATATCACCAAACCTCTGGATCTCATGAATTACAGCATCAGTATATGGCATTTTCTTCTTATGCTCTGCTTGAGGTGGAGCTATGCCAAAAATGCTATCAATTTCATTTTGAACTTTCCCTGCCGAAAAGAGATGCTATTTAAATTATATTGAATGATAATTAATTTTAGATTTACACATATGTTCTCCATTTAGGAAAATGTTAGCCCATTTTCAGGCAAAAATTGACCTCTTTCCCATACATGCTGACTTTTTTTTAACTACTGAAGCATGTTTTTCTCCCCTGTCCACTGTCTAGATCCCTTGCTGCCCCACTTTGAAATGTGGGAGCAGGGGCATAATCATAAAATAAATGGGCCCATGTGCAAGATCAAAAGTGGGCCCCCCCAGGAATGGAGAAGAAAATGTGGCATGCTTTGCACACTGCGGCAAAAATTTGGCGTGGTTTATATATAGTGTATGTAGTGCAGGCCCTGTTAAGTTGGCCATAGACAGTTTTCAGTGCTCTGAATAAAAAAACTAACTGATTCTTCCATCCTCAATTTCCCCCAGGTTAGTCTGCCCCTCAGTGAAATCCATCTCCCCCAGTTCAGTCTCTCCCCAAATACAATCCCCCCCAGGTCACTCTGTCCCCTAGTGCAATGCCCCTAGGTCAGTCTGCCCCACAGTACCAGGATTGGACCCAGAGCTCAGCAATAATAGATATACCCAGGGCTTTTTTTCCCTCAAAGAATAGGTGCAGGTACTCACCCCCATATTGCACAGATTACAGGGTTCAGGAGTGTGCAACACACATGGCTAAGGAGTATGCATTGCACAGGCTACAGAGCTCAGGAGTGCATCTTGCACAGAACACAGGAGTGCATGTCACACAGAGCACATGAGTGCCTGTCACACAGAGCACAGGAGTATGTATCACACAGAGCAGAGGAGTTTGTATGACACAGAGAGCACAGGAGTGCATATCGTAAAGAGAGCGCAGGGTTCGGAAGTGCGTATCGCCCAGAGAGCACAGGAGTGTGTATCACACAAAGAGCACAGGGGTGAGGAGTGCGTATCGCACAGAGAGCACAGGAGTGTGTATTGCACAGAGAGAACAGGAGTGTGTATCACACAGAGACACAGGAATGCGTATCACACAGAGCACAGGAGTGCATATCACACAGAGAGCACAGGGTTCAGGAGTGCGTATCGCACAGAGAGCACAGGAGTGCGTATCACACAGATAGCACAGGAGTGCATATCGCAGAGTGCACAGAGTTCAGGAGTGCGTATCGCACAGACAGCACAGGAGTGCGTATATCACACAGATAGCACAGGAGTGCGTGTCGCACAGGCAGCACAGGGTTCAGGAGTGTATGTCGCACAGATAGCACAGGGTTCAGGAGTGTGTGTCACACAGAGAGTACAGGGTTCAGGGGTGTGTATCACACAGAGGGCACAGGAGTACATATCACACAGACAGCACAGGAGTGTGTCACACAGAAAGTACAGGGTTCAGGACTGCATGTTGCACAGAGAGCACAGGGTTCAGGAGTGTGTATCGCACAGAGGGCACAGGAGTGCATATCACACAGACAGCACAGAAATGTGTGTTGCACAGAGAGCACAGGGTTCAGGAGTGTGTGTTGCACAGAGAGCACAGGGTTCAGGAGTGTGTGTTGCACAGAGAGCATGTATCGCACAGAGAGCACAGGACTGCGACACACACAGGCAGCACAGGAGTGGGACACGACAGGCAGCACAGGAGTATGATTTTTTGCTGGGCTGAGGAGTGCATGGAGTAGAGGGTTCAAGAGTGTGTTTCAGACAGTGTTTAGGTGTGTGCATTGCACAGGGCACAGACGTAGGTAACACACTGGCCAGTGTACAACAAATGTTGCCCCCTCCCCATTCCCAGTACAAAATATCCACTTAAATCACCCCAATACAGACTTTTCTCCAATCCTGGCTCTCCCTCAGGTCTGCAGAGATGGTATGGCATGCTGGGTGTGACTTCTTATACCCCAATGTCTGCTACAAATCATCTGCTCTGTAAGAGGAGAGTGTCAGGTGGACAAACTGAGTGGCATGCTTATGTTTCAGCCTACTGCTCACCCCTTACAGCCTTCTATATTGATGGTAAGGGGTAGCCAAGTGAGGGAGGAGCCAGGGAGGAGCTCAGGTGCATCCACCCTCCCCTCCCCTCTCCATTCCTGGGCTGTTCTGGGCAGCCTGAAGTGTACACAGACATTCTCTACTGCTGCTAACTGGCTCCTCCCCCTGCACATGCCTGTGGCCGCTGGGCACAGCAGAGGAAGCCTTCATTTACAGACATATTTTCAGATAACAGATGACAGATCACACCTCCACTGAAACCTGTGTGACAGAGGTCTTCCTCTTCTGCGTCTGGTCATCACACACAGTGCAGGGGCACCCGGGAGGAGGGAGCAGCCACACTACAGACTGCTGCATGTATACAGCATGGCTCCAACACCCAAGCTCCGCCCCCTGGAGTCTCCGAGCTTCTGGGACTATAATATTTGTCTCGGAACATGTGGCTCTGGCTGCCTCTGCCTGTCAGTAAGAAATAAAATAGTCCATCAGTGCTCCCATCCCAGGCCCCTCAAAATCATGGGACCCAAAAAAATGTTATGGACTGACTTTTACATACTCCATGTGTACAATGTGTGTAAGTGCACAGTGCGCCCCCCTGGCCACAGGGGCCTGTGTTCACTGCACACCCTGCACACATGAATGATACGCCACTTGGATTGTAAACCCAATCGTCCCCTCGGTCTGATGTCACCACTGAGATTCCTATTCTGAATCCTAACAGGATACCACCTCTAGACAAACTATTTGATTAGGCATTCTGGGTCAGTAGCTCAAAATACTGAAGCCAGTTAGCAGAGTTAGTATTTCAGCCACTTGCTGACCGGCTCATAGTAAAAATATGTTATTACTTTGACATTAAATACCAGTGTTATGGCAGCAGCTAGCTGGCATAACTCCTAGTATTGTTTTTTCATTACGGCCAATTCTCTGCAAGATATAAGGCGTCTCATGGGCAAATTTCCAAACTTTTAGAAGCGGAGGGAGGGGTGCACCCCCCATTTCCCAGTTCTTACCGGGCTTACCTAAACCATCTGTAAAGCCCAAGAATGATCCCATGAGGCCATTAGCTGGCCATGGAGACAAGTAAGGCCAAGATGGCCAGCACTAATCTCTATGTCTGTGGAGGACCGGAGCGACGCCTGACATCACTTCCGGTTCCCAGGCCATAGTAAACAATTTTTAAAAGTTCAAAATGTTTTAATTTTTTTTGTTTTTAAAAGGTAAATGAGAGATTTGGTGTCTTTTGGACGCCAGATCTCTAAATAAAGAGGGGCTGCATCCTTATTTATATTATAAGTGGTGTTTACATTCCTTGTAATAGGAATAAAAGTGATAAAAAGAAATTAAGGACAGCATAAAAATAAAAAGTAAAATAAGTAAGAAAAAAAATTGAAAGTGCCCCATCCCTCCATGTTTCCATGCAGAAGCGAACGCATACGTAGGTGGTGAAAGCATAAGTAAATGGTCTTCAAACAAAACGTGTGTGGTATCACTGCGATCTTTAGAGCAATAATTCTAGCACAAGATCTCCTCTGTAACTCTAAATAGGTAACCTGCAAAAAAAATGTAAAGTGTCGCCTATGGAGATTTTTAAATACTGTAGTTTGTCTCCATTCCACTAGCATGTGCAATTTTAAAGCATGACATGTTAGGTATCTATTTACTTGGCATAACATCATCTTTCACATTGTACAAACAAATTGCATTTGAAAGACCTTTGCGCAAATACTGTGTGACATAAAGTATTGCAATGATCGCCATTTTGTTCTCTAGGGTCTCTGCTAAAAAAAATATATATATATATATATATATATATATATAATGTTTGGGGGTTATAAGTAATTTTCTAGCAAAAAATATTGATTTAAATTTTTAAACAAAAAGTTCCTGCAAAGGCCTGGACTTCAAGTTGTTAAGTTGGTATTTTCAGAAGGAGACAGCAGTAACAGCAATCTGCACAATTCTTTAAGGCAACCTTGTCAGCATTTAAAAAACAGAAATTAACTATCTTAGAGCAAACACCATAAAATGTCTGTCATTATCTTTTGTGCATCTGTGAAACTATTTGTACTTTGTTACTAGGTGCCTGACTTCAGGAGTTTTCACCAGTCCACTGAAAGTTGCACATATTTATTGGACAACAGGATGACAGGTGATGAGATTTTGTCTTGGATTAAAAAAAAAAATGAAACTTGTATCTTGTGTTTACAGGAGGTGCTGTTCTTTGTTGGGTGTCCATGTCACTACCTGCATAATGTGGAAACTTCAGAGTCCAGAAGAGGCGTTAACAGTGATGTCACTGAGAGGAGACCTTCCAGGAGCGAGACGCAACACTTTGGTGAAATACTTTCCTTTACAAAGTAGGGAAAAAATAAACATCACAGCTGAATGGGTGAGAGGGGGTGAGAGGGGGTGGGGTTAGTGTTTGCCTAGTGATGAGCTTTAATTATGTACAGTGTGAAATAACACATGAAATTATTTAAAAATGTAATTTCTTACTTTGTATTTCTGGATATTTCATCATTAGCAGTATTGCCCATCTCATAGTGGTGGTAGTCGTCTCCATTCCGGCAACAAAAAGATCATTCACCAGAGCAATTAAGATATCATTGTGGAAGGGGCGTGGCCGGCGCGCTCTGAGATGGACGCTTAATGTCGGAGCTCCGCCATCCAGCCAGAATTTAATCCTCACAGCAGGGACTCACGGCACTTTCCGAGCCCAAATCACCCTCCACGACATCTACTCCCTCTCGGGCACATGACATGGGAAGAAGAAGGAAAGAACCACTGCTCCAGCCGAGCAAACTGACGGGGTTCTTCCCGTCCCAGCCTAGGCCTCCCAGGCAAGATGGCGCCGGGAGGGAAGCCGCGATGCTGAATGATCGCAACTCCCTGGAGGCCTTAGCTACTCCGCTACCCTCTAGTCCCCGCTCCTCCGCTGCTTCCACACCATCTACCCGCAGCCCAGCAAAATCGAAGCAGAGGATGGCAGATTCGGAAGCTACGCCAGAGGCCTTCCAGATGGAGGTAAGCGCGGCTAGGCCGCAAACAGGGACACCACATGGCGCTCCTCTGGACCCCTTTGCAAGCTACCCCACCACGGGCCAACCCCTCTCTGACATTTTGCTCAAAGATATGCTCTCCTCTCTCAAGTCCTCTATACAAGAGACTATCCGAACAGCCCTTCGACACTGCCATACTGACATAGAGACCCTGGGCCAGAGGGTAGACGATGTAGAGAAATATATGGGAGACCAAACGACATCGCACAATGTATTAGTAGATGCCTACAATGCTCAAGCTGAGGAGATAGACTGGATAAAAAACAAACTAGCGAATTTAGAGGACAGGTCCAGGAGGAACAACCTCAAGCTAAGGGGGATACCTGAATCAGTCCAATCCTCTCAACTCCTCCAGTATGCCCAAGAAATGTTCTCCGCTCTGGTCCCTACTCTAACACCGCTTGAACTCACCATGGACAGGATCCACAGAGTTCACAAGCCATCCTTTATCCCTGATGAGGCACCCAGAGATGTGATTCTCAGACTGCATTTCTTTAAGGCCAAAGAACTCATCCTGCTTGCCTCCCGCAACCCCAACAATCGATCATCAAAGTTTGCCTCAATACTTGTCTTGCCTGATCTCTCCAGACATACACTGCAAAGCAGACGCAATCTAGCGACTATTACTAAAGCCCTCCGCAACCACCAGATCACCCACAAATGGAGGCACCCAGCCACTCTATTAATCACCCGCAATGGGACCACCAACATGGTGACCTCGCTTGACCAGGGTCTCTCCCTCCTTCGCCAATGGGGAATACTGTCAGATCCCTCCCAAAACCAACCCAGCATGTCTGTACTTGCTCACACAGCCCAAGAATGGCAACCCCCAAACAACAGAAAGAGTCCCTCAAGGCCCCTGCTGCCACAACCTATTCCATGATAGCCAACCCTGGCCCTGGATAACCACATGAATGGTTATCATCCCCCCGATACATATCGCACGTTTTGTGGCGACCACCGTACTAAAGGACCCCCACAAGAGTCCTTATATGTTTTGTTCTATCTATATTTTTTTTTCTTTTCTTGTTTCTCTTGTTCCTTTTTCCTTCGGTACTCACCTGCCTAATGGACCCACATCCCCTCCACCAAAAGAGGACAGTCCGGCATCAGCAGACCTTCAAGCAATCTCATGCACAGACGAAACAGACCTTCAGAACAACGTGATGCCCAGGAGATCTTTCCTCTCCCCAACTTCTCTTAAATTAAGTGCCTTACAACATACACTCCAGAAAACCAAATGTATCCGGAACGTTCAAGTGTGTTTCCTTGCATGTTAAAGGGTTAAACCACCCTGCCAAAAGACACTCCATGTGGAAACAAGCAATTCAGCTGCAAGCAGATGTTCTATGCATACAGGAGACACACTTTCAATCCTCCCAAACTCCCAAATGTACCCACAAACTCTTCCCACATGTGTTTCTCTCATCGGCCCAAAAGAAGAATAGAGGAGTCCTTCTTGCTATACGTGAGACTGTTACCTTCCATTTAATTGACTCACTCATAGACCCGGAGGGCCGTTTCGTTCTCCTAACTTGTGACATCAACTCACACCCCTTCACCCTAGCCTCAATTTATGCGCCAAACAGGCACCAACATCGCTTTCTCAGTAAAACCTTGAAGAAAATCTCCAAAATCAAGTATGGCAACAGGATCATATGTGGAGACTTTAATGCCACCTCTGATCCACGCTTGGATACAACGTCCAAACTGACCAATAGAAAACCTCACCTCTCTGCTCTCTTCCACAAAGAACAGTTATATGATGTATGGAGGTGCCAACACTCTTGCGAAAGAGACTATTCTTATTTTTCCCCCAGACACCATACGTACTCTAGAATAAACATGTTCATCACTGACCAATGGACTCTCCAAAAGGTTTCCAAATCCAACATACATGATATATTATGGTCTGATCACGCTGCAGTCTCAATAACTGTTGACGAAGGTGCCCCCCCTACAACAAACCCTATCTGGCGATGCAATACTTCCCTTTTACAGAGCCCTGAAGTTGCCAAACTTATATCACAAAATACAGCAGAATACTTAGATTCCAATAGGAACTCGGTAAGCAATCCTTTCACTCTTTGGCAAGCACACAAAGCTGTCACGAGAGGACTCCTCATACAACAAGGGGCCAGGCTGAAGAGAAGCCGCAACTCCCAATTCAAAACACTTACCTCTGAAATCCACACTCTAGAAAATGCCAACAAAATTAAACCCCAACCCATACTCATTGAGAAACTCAATACTCTAAGAGATAAGCTCAGAACATTACTCCACTACCAATATGAAGGCGCCCTCCGTAACCTAAAACTCACCTCTTACGCATCAGCTAACAGGGCAGGAAAATTTCTTGCTCATAGAACCAAAACAGCCCGTACTAAAACTAGAATCCCTCATCTAATCCACCCTATACACAAACACAAAATAACGGATCCTCAACTGATAGCTGACCAATTCGCCGATTAGTATAGCTCCCTCTACAATCTTAACGTTGATACAGACACCCCACAACCCACTAATGAGTCAATTTACTCCTTCTTGGAACACATCAACCTCCCCACCCTTTCACATTCCCAACTAGAACAGCTAAATGCTCCAATAGATATCAAAGAACTACACAGAGTTGTGGCTTCTCTTCCCCTGGGCAAATCCCCTGGCCCCGATGGGTTTACCAATGATTACTATAAATCCCTTTTCGACATACTGGCACCTCACATGCTTCAGATGTTTAACCAAGCAATTTCTACATCCCAATTCCCAGAAGAAATGCTTAAGGCTTATGTAGTGACAATCCCCAAACCAGGGAAAGATCCTAATACCCCAGCTAACTTCAGGCCCATATCTTTATTGAACACTGATATCAAAATATTTGCCAAATTACTAGCCCTGAGAATTGCCCAAACACTAACATCTCTCCTTGATAAACACCAGATGGGGTTTGTGAGGGGCAGGCAACCTTCAGACGCTACCAGACGTGTCCTCAATCTTATCCACCAAGCCGGCTCTGCTCGAACGCCTTCTCTCCTCTTGTCCATAGATGCAGAGAAGGCGTTCGACAGAGTCCATTGGGAGTATATGTTAAATGTATTGAAGAAGTTTGGTTTCCAGGGCTCCATTCTCCGAGCTATTCTTGCACTGTACTCTACACCTACAGCTCAAGTCTTTACCTCTGGCCTCCTCTCCAAGAAATTTAATATCTCTAACGGCACGAGACAGGGGTGAACCTCTCCTCCGGTCTCCATTTCTGAACTCGACATCCACATCTCATGTCACGTTCT
>BLSH010234886.1:1652414-1666792 GCA_018402905.1 Glandirana rugosa | reverse complement strand
CCGAGCCGTCCGCGCTCTCTACCGGCGTATCCTCTTCTCGAGGCCCTGGGCCGGTCTGTTAGGACGCCGTAGCGCCGAATGTCTAGCGTGTTATTACCCGTTTTAATGCTTCCGTTCGAGTGTCGTCGCGGTCGTTGCTAGTAGGTGCAAGAGCCGCTTGTTTTTATAGAGCCTGGACAAGTTTAAGGTTCTTTTTCCTTTCTCTGTGAGCCGGCGTCGGTTCTACCGCGGCCTCGACCTTGTGCTCCTCCTACTCCTCACACTGTGTCGGAGTGATCGGTGAAGTCTCCTGTACCATTAATGTCCGCAGCTATTTCCGACATATCGGAGTAAGTGAGGGGATGGTCAGAAGGAGAGATATCTCTTACCATGTCCTCTGAAGTGGCTAGTGAGGCTGTGTCACACTCCTCATCCTCCTCGTGTTCCAGCTCCGGCGCCATCTTGGCTGCGGCCGAGTGTCTCTTTCCTTTTTCTTGGAATTTGAACAGGTCCGAGATATTTTTGTTCGCCGAGAACGTGGATGATCGTTGCTGGCGCTGCTGTGAGCTTGCCTTCGTAATTTTGCCCATTATTGTGCGATCTGTAAGCCGCGATGCCGCAGGATTGTCTGGCCGGGTCCCGGAGCTCTTCTCCTATGCGGCCATCTCTCGCGCCTGCCGAGCCATGCCCCCCGATTTTTTTATATATTGCCTGGCCAGGTTCTCTTTCTCCTCCTGCTTCTGGATGTTGATGGTTTTTCGTATATTATATAAAGTAGCGTAATATTTCTTAAATTCCTGGGCTATTTCTCTGGAGGACTTCACCATTACCTTCTTTTCTGTTCTAATTTGAGCTATGTGGTTTCTCTCCCTTCTCCCTTGTAAAACCTTGGCCAACAGTCTGCCTGTTTTATTTCCAAATTCATATATCTCTCTTCGATTTTTAATGATTTTTGCTTTGGCTTTTGCATTTAGTATGGAAGCCAACTTCTCCCTTGCTTGCTGCAGTTTAGCTGTATTTTGTTGATCCCGTGTTTTTTGTGCTGTTTTTCTAGGATACAAATTTCCGTTAGTAGTGTATCTAATTGTGCAGTGAGCAGTTTCTTACGCTGGGAGCCCAGCTTAATTAGGACCCCTCGTATGACACATTTATGTGTCTCCCATAAGCACATGGGGGATATCCCATCTCCCTCATTATCTAAAAAAAATTGGTCCAATTCCTGCGCTATCAAGTTTCTATATGTCTCCTCAGCTAAAATGCTTTCATTCATTCTCCATTGCCACTTTCCCTCTTGTGACTCTCCCACCGTTAGTGAGCAAAATGTCGGGGCATGATCAGAAAGAGTAAAGGAGCCTATACTCGCCGCCGCAAGTTGTGACAGGATACTGTTTGAAATTAAGATATAGTCTATTCTTGTATAAGTTTTATGATAATTGGAAAAGAACGTGTAATCTTTTTCATATGCATTAATGGCTCTCCAGCTATCTACTAGCTGGAGGTCTTCCAGGAGTTGCTTACATTTACGAATTTTAGCCTGAGCGATGTGGGAGGTTCCTCTTGATGTGTCTAATAGAGGATCGAGAGCTAAATTCAAATCCCCTCCTATTATTAAATGGTCCTCTCTATTCTGTTCCACCAGAAGTAAAAATGCTTCTAAACATGTTTCTTGGCCCTCATTAGGTAGGTATATACTTACTAAAGTGACTTCTTGTTCATACAGGGACCCCTGAATCAGCAGAAAGCGTCCTTCTCCATCCTCTATTACCTTTTTTTCTTTCCACATGATATTTTTTTTAATTAAAATTGATACACCCCTTGCTTTTGAGTTATTTGAAGTACTATGGTAAGCATGAGGGAACTCCCAGTTTAATTTGTTTGTTCTGTTTAAAGTGGGTTTCTTGAACGAAAGCGATATTGGTTTTTAATCTCCACAGTTTGGTCCTTTTCCTAAGGCTATTAAGCCCTTTCACATTATAGGATGCCATGGTGATTCGCGGCATGGTTAACTTCCCCCTAAGTGCAAGAGCTGGGGCGGGGTAGAACCTGGTGGAGGGGAGAGGGAGGGAGATGGAGAGGATGCAGAGAGAGAAGAAAAAAAAAACACCCCAGTAATCCCGAGTCTGGAGGCACTCTACGTGCGACCACTCAAAAAAAAAAACACAAGAACCACCTCACGAATGTCAACAAAAAATCTCCACTACGGGAGTGAGGTGTTTATAGGTGGGAGGAAATTACCTAAACGGCGGGGCCCCGAGCCCCCCCAACTCCAGCCCTATGACTCTCCAGCTCTATCCCTAGTTAGCCTATTTCTATTACTCTAGTTGCTCTCTTATTCTGACCCTTTAGCCGCCCAACTTGAGCTATGAGCCTATTTAATATTGTGTTTTATCTGACCTAAATGGTTTGTATGTCGATCCAATCTGGGATCTTGACGGGCTCTGCCCCCAAAAACTGAAATATATTCGGGAGTTGGTCCGGATGTTTTAATACCATGTTGCGATCTTGCAATGTTACGATTAACGCCAGGGGATAGCCCCATCGATAGGTAGCTCCGTGCTTCCTGATTATCTCCAGCAATGGTTTCAACAGACGACGTCTAAATAAAGTTTGTTTGCATAGATCTGGGTATAGCTGTATCTCAACCCCTTCCCTTATACACGGGCCATGGTTCCAAGCGGCTCTTAGGATTGCTTCCTTTACAGAGAAGAAGTGAACTCTACACAACACATCTCTCGGGCCTAGCTGAGAGGGATTGCGTATCGATGGAATCCGGTGTACTCGATCCAATTCAATTGCTGTATCTGGATAATTTTGTAGTAATAAGTTGAAAATAGAGTTCACTGATTCTCCCAGATACAGACTCCGGTATTCCCCGTAATTTTATATTATTTCGTCTACATCGATTTTCTGCTTCCTCCATTCTCATTTGTAATGATAGTAATCGTTGATGGTGGCTCTCCAATTTGTTTTCAATCTTGATAACCTCTGCTCCTGTAGCTGATTGTTGTTCTTCTAAGGTTTGGATTCTTTGATCAGCTTTATCCACTTTTTCCTTCACTGACTCTATCTCCTGGCGAATAATTCCTGTGAAGTGAGTCATCATTTCCTGGATATCTGCTTTTGTCGGTAATGCCTGCAAAAGCTGCTTAATATTAACTGCCTCATCGTTGTTAGAAATTGGCAATATTTCTCCTCGATCGCTTTCCTCCTGTCGTCTCGTTGTATGAGCTATTGACAAGGCATTCACCTTAGCTGGCGTATCCCCCCCTGCTTTCGTGCTAGCCTCCTTCAAAGCTCCTAAGCCTGGGGCCATTATAGTCCCTCCTACGGCCCCTTGGCTGCCTCTGCTCTCCCCTTGAGGTGCTGAGATCGACGACTCCCGGCTCTCGTCTTCCTCTCCATGTTCCCCAGCACTATTCTTCTTGTGCACCTCTTGCCCTTGAAGAGGCATATGTTGATTGCCCTGCTCCGTCTGGTCCTGGGGGGCTGATTGTTGCGTATGTGATGTAGGGGGACCCATCTCCTCGCTCTCCAGAGTTTGTGGGGGGTGCGAGGGGTGGGGGTGGAGACTGGCTGGGACACTACTGGGGTCGCTTGGAGGGACTCTTTTATCCACCTAGTATCGTGTGATGTAGAGGTGGGGTTGTTGTTGTGAAAAATCACTTATGGCAGACATCTTACCCTTTTTTCCTTTTTTGGACATGAATTGACCTTGTACTTGATAAAAGGTTTCGTTCTGACTGGAGGGACTGGAGGGAGATGGTGGTTCTGCTGTCAATAGGGCTTTGTTATCTGACTATTTGGATGTCTGGGAATCTTCTTGGCCCGGCTCTCTACAGGTCCTTTTCAGCGATCTTCAGCGGTCCTTGGCAGGGGGCTTTGGGGGGGTATCCACCTACCCACACTACAATTACTCAGCAATTACTCAGCAATGGGATGAGTTTTCTGAATTTCCAAATCCTGAGTATAGTCACCAGTACGGTTGCAGGTGAAAATCCCCAATAACCCCCAATAATCTATGCGCATATCGATGAGCTTGATGAGCACATTAGCACATTAGCAAGTGTAGAGGTGTAGAGGTATAGAGGTGTAGAAATGGTAGAAGTAGTAATAGAGATAGAGATAGATAATCACATCTAGTCCCCACCACTCCTGGCTACAAGTGAAAAAAAAAAAAACAGTACGCGGTGGCAGGCACAGTGATTGAGGTGTAGGTGATTGAGGTGTAGTGATTGATTCACAATCCTTGAGCTGTATCTGCAACTGTCACTGTCACTGCCCCCGCAGCTGTAGCTGCCACCGCGACCGCAGCTGTCACTGTCACCGTGGTAGTCTCTGTGGCAGTAACCGCGGCAGCAGCAATGGCGAAGCAAAGGCGAAGCCAGAAAAAAGCGGGAATGCTATAGCAGTACTGATTAATATCAATTAGGATAACAGAAACTTAATGGTGTAGATTTAACAGTACCTTTTGTTGTCTCCTTGTTATTTTCATCCAAAAGAGCAGGCCTGCTCCTCTCTCTCTTTACCTTCAAACCACCTTCACCTTCACACCACCTCCTTACCTTCTCCCACTCCCACTCCCAGCCAGGATACACATACGCTCTCCTTGTGGTCTCTTGTAATCCCTTGTAGCCCCGTGCAGCTCGCTGGTGAACTTGCTGGTCCTCAGGTATGCTGGTACGTGCCCCAGGTTCATGAGCTCGCAGGTCTTCCCTTGAGTGGCCGGGCGCCACGTGCTGACTGCCCGAACGGCCGTTCTACCGAGTGACCACCGTGCAGCTGAGAGTCTCTTGTCAGGTTCCGTCCGAGCTATTGGCTGGGGGAGCCGTCGCACCCGTTATCACCGCAGTAGGCGCCGCAATCTCTGTAAGTCCTCACTCTCTCCTCCCGCCGATCCGCTGGACCCCCGGGCTCCTCAAGCCGCAAACCACTCCGGTGCCTCCGGAGCTCCGGCGTCCAGGCACAGCTCTGGCTCAGGCCCCCAGCCCAATCACTAATCTGCCCTGCTTTGCTCGGACTTTACTCGGACTGCTTGGACGTCTGGATCGTCCGGCCTTCCCCTGATGCCTCCTCCTCCGGATCCTAGCACTCGCTAACTCGATGGCCAGCGTTCAATGCAGAGTGCAAAGTTCAGCGCAGCCCAGGGCTCATACTCATACCGTCCGCAGCTACAGGCGTCCTCGCTACCAACGCAGGAGAGTTGGGCTGGGGAACACGAGGCTCAGGACCCGAGCGTGGTCTAATCTGCCATTGCTAGGCTCCTCCCCACTCTGGCAATGCCGAAGCTTCATTAAGGCGTCATGCCCTGTTAGCCACTTGACATTCTCCTCCAGTAAACTAGACGCTCTGATCCAGAAAAGATCATACAGACTCTCCGATATCTACAAAATTCTACTGGAAAGGGCCAGACACCCAGCAAATGGCATAAAAACCTCAAATTGGTCTAAAGACTTTCCCTCTCCAGATATAGCACAAAAACTCTAGGACGGATACAACCACACGGTCAAACTGACTTCAAATGAAACCTGGAGAGAAACGCAATTAAAAATCTTGCATCGAGCACACATCCCATTTTGCCCTCTTTGTGGCCACCCAAGGCCTTCACTCACCCACTGATTCTGGTCCTGCTCACACATCTCAGCCTTTTGGGATCAGATCATATCCTATATACATAATGTCTACTCCTCCTTCCCAAAGACCCCCTCCTCTTAATCTTTGGTTATTGGGACAAGGAGTTATTAAAGTGGTTGCCCTCCCTAAATCCTCAGGCCAAAGATTGGGCCGCGATTTGCCTCCTAACAGCGAGAAGAGCCATCTTAAAGACCTGGACAGAGAAAAACCCTCCCTCCTTGAACTTAGTGGTGAAAGAACTCAGATCACTCCTCTACAAAGACAAACTCAACACCAATTTTGAACATGCACGAGCGGCGCATATATTCTGGCTCAGGTGGAATCCTTTCATCATAGCTACACTTGCACCTGACGTCGAAAGGGCCCTGAGAGACACCTTCTCCTACTACCCCGAGACCTCCACACATTTCTTATCAGATGATGTCCACTAATCTTGTGCCCTGCGATCCCCTTCTCCCCAAATGGACCTTGGAGATCCCTTCAACTTCTCCTGGGAGTTATTCTTCCTATCTACCAAGCCTCAGTCGGGAATCCTCAGTCTTGGACTCAAATTACCTGGACTCTTGTTTGCTGTGTAGCCCCCCTATCTTAAGTTGCAGCCCCCTTATCCTTCCTCCCCCTACCCCCCCTAAATGTTGTTTTACTCTATGCCAGCGTGATCCATCCGGTCACCCCGTCTTCATTGTTATTGTTATGTCAGCCACTAACCCACGGTGGAATGTAACTCTGTGTATTTGGTTCCCTTATACATGCTTTTGTAATCCCTCGCCTAATGAAGGGCGATCCATGTCTTTCCCCTTTGACCTTGTATCTGTACATAAAATAAATCTCTTTCAAAAAAAAAAAAAAAAAGAAAGCCCCATGACGATCAAATTCATCTCCATGAACGTTAAGGGCCTAAATAGCCCTTTTAAGCGCAAACTCTTATGGTCGGAAGCGCAAAGGCTAAACGGGGATGTTATTAGTGCACAAGAAACTCACTTCTCTGCACAGAAAGCCCCTAAGTGCTCTCATATATGATTTTCCCATGTGTTCTTCGCAAATGCCAACATCAAACATAATGGGGTACTTATTGCAATCAGGAACTCTGCTGCCTTCTCTTTACAGGATGTGATTAGCGACCCCAACGGTCGATACATTATTCTAATATGTACTCTTAATAATGTTTTATATACTATAGTGTCTGTGTATGCTCCCAACAAAAACCAGCTACCTTTTTTGAACAGACTTATTAAAAAAGCTAATCGGTTCAGAAGGGAGCGTTGGTTATGCTTGGCGACTTCAACTCTGTGCCTGATACTATGCTAGATTGCTCCCTTCAGACCAATTCCCACAAACTCTCGCTGAATGACCTCCTGAACAAAGAGTCGCTTTACGACTCTTGGAGATGCCTTCACGCGGGCGAGAAAGATTATACTTTTTTCTCAAACCCCCACAAGTCATACACTAGAATAGACCTAATCCTAACGGATATCCACACCCTCTACCTAATCCGTGAAGCGACTATAGAAAACATAACATGGTCAGACCATGCTCCTATTACAATCACAATATCAGAACAGAACAATGCAAACCCCACCAGATTATGGCTCAACAACACCAATATTTTTCAGCAAAAGGCACACAGAGATGGGGTGGCCAAGCTACTACAAGAATTTTTTCACTTTAATGAGCTAGAAAATAATAACTATGCCAATACCTGGTGTGCTCACAAGGCCTACGTAAGGGGTATTTTGCTACAAATAGCATCCAGGGAAAAAAGAAATAGGACCCAAAAAATACACTCCCTTTTGAACGAAATTAAAATCTTAGAATCCCAACATAAACAATTTCACTCTCAGGTTACTTTAGGAAAACTAAATCAAAACAGACTGCTGTTATCAGACTATGAAAGAGCCCTCAAACACCTAAAGGCTTCCTATTATTTATTCAGCAACAAAGCCGGGAAACGTCTAGCGAGGCTAGTACAAATAAAGCAAGCTAAAACAAAAATAGCCCATATGTACGATTCAGCCACAAACGTAAAAGTCCAGCATCCCAAAGATATAGCGGATACCTTCAAAAAATATTATAGCTCTCTATACAACTTAGAGAAAGATCCCAACACCCCTCAGCCTACACCAGGTAAAATCAAAGAATTCCTTGACTCGGTTAACCTCCCCTCCATCACTCAAGATCAACTAGATTTTCTAAACTCCCCTTTCACCACCAGGGAAATCTCAAATGTACTCAACACATTACCGATCAACAAAACCCCAGGCCCAGACGGCCTATCGGCAGAATACTGCCACTCCTTCAAAGAGATAATTATACCCCCTCTTGTAAAACTTTATAATAATGCAGCATCCTCAGGAACCCTCCCTAATGAAATGCTCAAAGCCATAATAGTGACATTACCCAAACCAGGCAAACCCCCAGATGCTCCGCAGAACTTTAGACCAATTTCCCTATTAAATACAGACTTTAAAATATACCCCAAACTAATCGCATACAGACTAGCCACAATAACACCCATGTTAATAGCACAAGATCAAGCTGGGTTTGTACTAAATAGACAAGCTCCCGATGGTACCAGGAAAATCTTAAATCTACAAAGGATAGCGGAACAGAACAAAACCCCAGCGGCCTTTTTGGCTCTCGATACCGAAAAGGCCTTTGACAGGGTACACTGGGGGTACATGAAGGCCACCCTAGCCAAATTCGACCTGAAAGGCCTCATTAACTCGGCTATTTCGGCTCTCTATACAAACCCCTCTGCACAGGTCTACATGGCCTCTGTTTTATCAGAAGAATTCCCCATTGCAAATGGCACTCGCCAAGGATTTCCTCTTTCACCCTTAATTTTTACCCTAATAATGGAGCCTTTAGCAATAGCAATAAGGAATTCCCCTGAGATATTTGGCATAAAAGTAGCAGAGACCAATTACTCTATTGGCCTCTTTGCTGACGACGTTATTCTTACTCTCTCTAAATTAGATCAATCCATCCCTGCGGTCAATAAAATCACCAATAGGTTCGGCACCATCTCCTACTATAAAATCAATATCTCCAAGTGTCAGGCTCTATCCCTAAATCTCACCAAAAAGACTAAGACTAAATTGCAATCCATCTTGCCCTGCAATTGGGACTCCACAGAAATACAATACCTAGGAATTCACATACCAAACAATTCGACAAAACTATACGAAGCCAATCATAAACAATTGCTAAAATCCATACAATCAGAACTTACCCAACTGAGTAAACATGAGACATCATGGCTAGGCTGTATAGCGACATTTAAGATGATTTCCTTGCCGAAGATATTATACATTTTTAGAACAGTGGCAATTCTGGTCCCAAACGCCTTCTTTACCACCCTAAACTCACTGCTCAAAACTTTCATCTGGAAAGGTACAAAGCCATGCATAAGTTTTTCCACACTACTCAAACCCAGACACAAAAGAGGAACGGGGGTTCTCTCTATCAAAGACTACTATAGAGCAGCATTGTTAGATCAGCTGAAAGCTTGGATCCTCCCAAGCTAACAGAAGCCTTGGGTGATAATAGAACAAACTATAATACACAACAGAAACCTTAAAACTCTTTTACTGGCAGCAAGCATGGGATTTCCCATTCAAATACCAAAACACCCCTCTCTGATGGCATCAATGGAAGCCTGGAGAGCCCTCCTAAACCTAAAAAGAGAAAGCATCAAAGTACCAATTACAGAGGCCCCCTGCAAATATTTGATTTCCTCATCCTCGATTTGTCGACCGAGGCGTGGACTAGGCAGGGGTTCTCGTCTTGGGCTACAGTAACAAAAGACTAAAGCGAAAGATCCGTTCACTACCAACAGAATCACCCACTTTCTGGGCAGGCTCGGCCTGGTCCATATCTTGCTAGACAGGGAAATTTGGGAATGGTATAACAAAGAGGATCTATCCAAAGGTGGCATACCTCGCATATATCGAATGCTACAAAAAGAAACCCCGATGAAACAGACAGCTGCTATTATGAAATGGGAAAGGGACCTAGGGAAAACATACACGGAACAACAGTGGGAATATGCAACTAAACACAGTATGAGGGCAACCCATTGCTCCCTGCACTGGGAAAACACCCTTAAAATACTGCACAGATGGTACTTGACCCCATCACATTTGTCACAAATGTACCCAGAAGCCTCGGCAGACTGCTGGCGCAATTGTGGACAAAAAGGCAACATTCTTCACATCCTGTGGCAATGAAAATCAATTAAAAGCTTTTGGCAAGCGATATTCAGGACAATTTCCCGAGTCACGGGGTATATAGTGGAAGCTGCCCCGGAATTGGCTCTCTTAGGCTTAAACCTGGAGAAATTCCCTCCAGAGCTAAGACGTGTAATAACCCATATTTTGATAGCAGCCAGACTAACTATAATGAATATGTGGAAAAAAGATATAGCCCCTTCTATAGAGGAAACAATCTCCAGGGTGAAACTCCAATGCTCATATGAGCACACTTTTGCTAGAACACAAGGAACTGTTGAGGGATTCCAACAAAACTGGAATGTCTGGTTACAAATTTATAGATTATGAAAGGTGATTAACTATTTGTCATAGTCAGGCTGTCGAGGTTAACAGGAATGGGTGGTATGGACAAGTTAAGTTATCTGAACTGTTCTCTTTTCCTACTCTTCTAACGGCACTATAGTAAAGAGCTCCCTAACATATATTTTAACATGACTAAAAAGGTGCCTTGTTTGCTCACAATTGTATAGTACATTAGAAACAGGCATTTCATCCCACAGATACCAGCCTAGATAACGAAGCTAAGTTACCAAGCAGAGGCACGAACAGCTGGCCTGTCCACAGTGTGCACCCAGTGGGGTGGCAGGCACTCCCCAGTGAGAGTGGGGAGCAAATATCTATATATTAACCACCTCCCACCCGCGCCATAGCCGAATGACGGTTTGGAATGAGACAACATTTTGAGACTAAACAACAGTGTTTTCTGATAGTGCTCAATCAAAATATACTCCATCACCATACTCCATCACTAATTCCCTGCTACAGCATGTTCAGTTAATTTTCAAAGGGGCTTGGACATCGAAAAATCCAGCTCACTCTATTAAAGTGACATTAAAGTAATTGGAGTCAAATATGTTCATTTCTAATGAAGGCTGAACTTTATCCTTGCGCTATACTCCCACAGCGAGAGTTTGCGTACACGGCTACCTATTGAATACCTTCTTAATTTTGAATGGAACACACCAAGGAGGGCCCTTCTCTCCCCTAATTTTTATCCTCATTACTCATTACGCGCAAACTTGACATTAATAGGTTCTGTTTGCTATCAATTACATTTTTAATGTTATTAATAATTTTATCGATTTTGATTCATTGGCCTGTACCAATTCAGTAAGGTTTTTATAATACATTGTGTGAAAACGGACTCTGGAGTCTGAGATGTCTATGGATGTAAATATCATGAATTATTATGACTCAATGTTATTATGATATTAATTTGTTATTATATTGTAAATGTATGAAATAAAATGTAATATTATTTTTACTTGAATATCTTCGGTTTCTGTTTCAGCACCACCTGAAAAAGTTGCTAGAGTATATTATCTCTCATCTCTAACCAAATGATAATTCATATGTGTTTTATGTTTGACTGTTTATTTTCTCACAGTTCAAACATGACAATTTGGTTTTTATCATATTCGGTTTTTGCATATCCTGATGTATGACTTGCTTACACATACTGTAAATGTTACATTAATTTGTGATGTGTGGAGATGTGCTTATATTATTGTTAGAAATAAAGACTAAATAAAAAATGTAAAGTAAAATAAAGTTTGAATAATCAGTTCACATTTTAGGAAATAATCAACTATGCACAAAATAAACTGGAAATATTTTTTTTATTGTTAATTGCACATACAAGGGTGCCAAACATCACCATTTCAAGTCAATTCCCTTACAATTATTGTGAATCTATCAAGTTAATTACCAAGCCTGAGGGGTAGAGCAGTGAGGGGCTGCTATCAATTTGGACAGTGTTGGCAAGGAAATGGTCCATGGGAGACAGACCAGGATCTAAAGTGGAAGGCCTGAGCAACTCTGCTGTAGGTGTAAGCCAGGAGGCTGAATAACTGTTTTGTTGCTAAAGTGAGCCAAGAGGTGGGATATTTAATTTTTGTGTTAATGGTGAAGAGCCCCTGCATGGAAAACTCATGGATTATTTTTTATGTAACTTTGTGTTAACTTACCTTTAAATAAAAGTGGACCAACAAATGTGACTAAATCCAGGACTCTGCATTCACTATATCTGGTCTCCCACAGTACACAGTATGCAGAACATGGAATGCAAATATTTTAATAAATATAAACTGCTAAATACCTTTTCTCATCAGCAGGTAGAGCAGTTTTGTGACTTCTATTAGTGTCCAGCCAAGCACAGGTTAAAGCTTGTAGAAGGAGTTTTCTGACTGTCCTATGAGACTGCAAGACCTAGCAGAGCTTTTTATTACCTTCTACTCCCAACAATAGTGTTTTAAAAAAAGAAGAATGAATAAAGAAACAGTACATAATTTTGGTTTTGTTTTCTAAAAGTATTTTTGGTGTATGTTACTATAACAGTATGTAGGCAGGTTGAACTGTGTTTGGTTCTAGTAAGCTAGTGGTTGGCCAGAGGAAGGGGTTAACTTATGGAGTTATGTTTGTGGACTTTTTGGTCCTAGTCGGCCCACCTGTGATATAAAAAGGGGGAAGGATGAGGTCCAGGGCTCTTGTTGGCCAGATCTTCCTACCAGCTTGGGTTCTGACTGTACGTGGAATTAGCACCAGGACTCTCAAGACATCCAAGCCATGGACAATGCCAAAATGGACTCTCATCTCATGGAGGCATGCCGGGGCAGCCACACCACTATAGTTAGGATTAGGGGAAAGATGTTGTTTATATTGAACTGTTATGCCACACTTGTTCAGTAAAGTTATATTAACAGTTATGAGCCTGGTCTAAAGTTATTCAAAGGGGTGCATGCTGGCACTGGTGTATCAAAAGAATCTGGGTCTGTAAATGAACTGTGGGATATGACGCAACACCACTACAAAAGGGTTAACTCACCAAGACAAATAGAAGTGTAGTTACTATGGGTAACCAAGTGAAAGAACAAGCTACCAGTCTTTTGGCATGGTACCTGGTATGATAACAGGTCCCCAGGGGTCATCGTCTGGCTCCCTTCCTAGTGGACAACATACAAGTTACAGTGTGTAGTGACATGGGACAGCACGTGTCAGAAGAACTTTGCATTTTTACTGCATACAGTGAAAGCTCATCTCTAAGTCAGGGAAGTGCCTTAATGTTAGTTTGTTCACATGTCCCCGGTCCCTGCCTGGTCCCAGGCATTGATGAGCATGCTCTGCACAAAAGGTACCCTACCCTCAAGAAGCTTACAATCTATGGTCCCTAACTCACATTCATACATTCACATACTAGATTCAATTTAGACAGGAGACAATTAGCCTACCAGCATGTCTTTGGAGTGTGGGAGGAAACCCACGCAGGTACAGGGAGAACATGCAAACTTCAGGAAGGCAGTGTGGTGGTTGGGATTCTAACCGACAACCCTAGTGCTGCCTGGCTGAAAGGCTAACAACTTAGCCACTGTGCTTCCTTTTGTGGTATTCACTTCTTTTGTGGATGTGTAATTGTAATTCCAGTGCTGCACACCAAAGTTAAAATTCACATGGTCCCACACCTCAGTGCAAATTGTGCCCTCACCTTCAACCTATGACCCACACCACATAGGTCATAATGCACATAGGTATACTTCAGACACCATAGATTTCAGATGTTACTCATTCCTCTTTATACACTCCACAGTTAAATTGGGTGTATTCCTCTTTTCCTCTTTAAGGGGTTAGAGAGGCCTCTGTGTCCACTGTGAGAGCTCAAATGTATATAGTAGAAACTACCATAGTATAGTATGTACCAATAAATATAAATATATATATATATATATAATATAAATAATATTTATTAAAATGGCCTTGTACAAGAGGCTTTTGGAATACAATCTTTCAGCTGTTACACAGGGTCACAAGGGCTGCTATCCCCAAAATGCCTCAGGTCGCTTTGCTGAACATGAGGCCAATTAAGTTTTCCAAAAATACGCAGAAACAAATACACTTTATCTTGCTCGGAGCAAGTGCGTGGAAGCAGCCAGATGTCTTTATGCCAGCAGCTAAAAGAAAGATATGGATAATGTCACAAAAGATAGCGAGTAGAGTTGAGCGAACTTCTAGAAGTCCGGGTTCTGCTGGTTCGGCCGAACTTCGGGACAAAGTCCGGGTTCGGGTCCGGACAGAACCCGAACTTTGTCCCGGACCCCGAACCCCATTGAAATCAATGGAGACCCAGACTTTTAGGCACAAAAAATGTTGTAAAATAGTCCTGGAAGGTCCTAGAGGTCTGCAAAAGGAAGGAAATGTGGGTAAGGGTGGGACAAGTGACCTACAAAGAAATGGGGACAGGGAAATAACTTTAAATATTTTAAAAAAAAATAAAAACATAAAAAATGCAAAAATGGAGATCATCTTCAAAATGGGTCTGAAAAGTATTAATTAACATTAGAGGCCATAGAACTGTTCTAAAATCATCTTCAAACTGTGCCAAAAAAGTATAAATAAGCCAGGAGTACCCATATCACTGTCTACACGTGACTAAAGGCCAAAGTAAATTTCACTATGTGTGTAAAACGTCTTGTCACTATACCCATGAGGACCGAATAAATATGA
>BLSH010234886.1:1550774-1562694 GCA_018402905.1 Glandirana rugosa | reverse complement strand
TGAGATGATTTTAGAACAATAATCTGTCCCTCACAGCAGCAGCAGGACCCTCTCCATATAGCACTATGAGATGATTTTAGAACAATAATCTGTCCCTCACAGCAGCAGCAGGAACCTCTCCCTATAGCACTAGGAGATTATTTTAGAACAATAATCTGTCCCTCACAGCAGCAGCAGGAACCTCTCCCTATAGCACTATGAGATGATTTTAGAACAAAAACTGTCCCTCACAGCAGCAGCAGGAACCTCTCCCTATAGCACTATGAGATGATTTTAGAACAATGATCTGTCCCTCACACCAGCAGCAGGAACCTCTCCCTATACTAGTATGAGATGATTTTAGAACAATAATCTCTCCCTCACAGCACCAGGAAACTGTACTACTCCAGTATCAGATGGTTTTAGAACGCTAATCTTTCGCCTCACAGCACCATCAGGAAACTGTCTGTAATGCAGGATGAGATGATATTAGAACGGTAATCTATCCCTCAGAGCACTAGGAAACTGTACCTAGTCCATTATCAGATGGTTTTAGAACGCTAATCTTTCACCTCACAGCACCACCAGGAACCTGTCTGTAATGCAGTATGAGATTATATTAGAATGTTAATCTATCCCTCACAGCACTAGGAAACTGTACCTAGTCCAGTATCAGATGGTTTTAGAATGCTAATCTTTCGCCTTACAGCACCGCCAGGAACCTGTCTGTAATGCAGGATGAGATGATATTAGAACGGTAATATATTCCTCACAGCGGCAGTAGTATCCTCTCCCTACACTAGCCTGAGAGCATGTGACATGCGGCACTACGTGACTCCAGCTCATATAGAGGCTGGGTCACATGATGCACTAGCCAATCACAGCCATGCCATTAGTAGGCATTGCTGTGATGGCTTCAAAGGGCAAACAAGTGAAACACATGTTGATTGGCTGCCCTGCAGCTATTGAACAGGCGCCAAAAATAGTCTGGGTCACATGATGCACTGGCCAATCACAGCCATGCCATTAGTAGGCATGGCTGTGATGGCTTCTAAGAGCAAACGAGTGAAACGCTTGTTTAAGGGACACCCTGCAGCTATAGAAAAGGCGCGAAAAATACCCGAATACCAAACCCAGACTTTTTTTCAAGGGTTCAGGGCACAGACACCCCAAAGTCTGGTACAAACCCGACAGTCCGGGTTCGCTCAACTCTAATTAGCATGTTATTATTTTGTTAACTCTAGTCAAATTTTGTATTAAAGTACTGCAGGAAAAAAATATTTACGTGAACCCATGCATGCCGTACATAATCCTAGAGGGGCCTGAACAAATCTTCAGTCCTCAAAAATAGGGCCCTCAGATCTCACAGCTTTCTTTTCTGTAGGTCTGAGCACCTATATTGTTAAAGAACAAAAGACACCATCTACTTCGTGGTCAATACAAAGATTTGGGGAGAAGTGGCTTGACCTTCAACAATGTACAGTTAACTGAAATATTAAATTATTTTGCTTATATCTTCTACAGATAAACCTATTACACAGCAGTAAGACTATATACAATTCTTTTTATTAACACCTGCTTTAAATGTGATCAATTTAGCCTGGGTTCACACATATACGAACACAGACATTGCATGCAATTCGCGCCTGCATTGCTGTGCCAATCACACGCGATGTCTGTGCAATGCGAGTTCAGCCATACAGTTTGTATGGCTGAACTCGCATTCAATTCACACAAAAAGTATGAACACCCATGCGATATGATTCCTGTCTAAATCCACAGTACACACTGAGATCTGTGAACCAATCTGGGGTTGTCATTAACTGTATTGACGCCTGGAGCGGTTCACAGTGGGCAGTGTGAACTGCTGTGGGGGAGATGCGATGGAACCGGCACTGGAATCAAGCTGGTTCCCGCATCGCATACAGTTGTGATAATAAGTTTACATACCCTGGCAGAATTTATGATTTCTTGGCCATTTTTCAGGGAATATGAATGAGAACACAAAAACATTTCTTTCACTTATAGTTAGTGTTTGGCTGAAGCCATTTATTATCAATCAACTGTGTTTACTCTTTTTAAATTATAAAGACAACTGAAACTACTCAAATGACCCTGATCAAAAGTTTACACACCCTGGTGATTTTGGCCTGATAACATGCACACAAGTTGACACAAAGGGGTTTGAATGGCTATTAAAGGTAACATCCTCACCTGTGATCTGTTTGCTTGTAATTAGTGTGTGTGTATGAGGGATGAGCTCCCGGTTCGAGTCAAACTCAAGTTCGACTCAAACATCGTGTGTTTGTTCGCTTTTCTGAACATTTTGGGTCATTTGTGGGAACTTTGCACGCCCCATAAAGCATTCAAATGGTGGCGGAATGCCGCCTGCTGATTGGCCAAAGCATGCACATGACCTGCATGCTTTGGCCAATCAGAGGGCGGCCTGCTGTGAGAGCTTTGATTGGCTAAAGGCAGGGTGCCTTTAGACAATCACTGCACAGCAGCCTCAATCCACGCCCCACACTATATAAAGCCGCTTGTACAGCAGCTCTATGTAGTGTGTTGGCGGCAGTGGCTAGATAATGAGGTTCCTGATTACAGGCAGTTTAGCTTGATAGCATTTTTAATGTGTAAAAAAATAAAGTAAAAAGATAGATAGATGGATAGATAGATAGATAAAAAAATATATAGATAGTTAGATAGATAGATAGATAGATAGATAGAGAGATAGATAAAAAGAAAAAAAGATAGATAGATAGGGCTATCTGTATACAATCAGGCAGTGCAAGAATATATATATACCTTCCTAGTATATATATATCAGTGCATTATAGTGCATTCGGCGGTGTACGTATGATATATAGTACACTTGACGTGGTGTCTTAAAATATATACAGTTTTTAACCCCCGGAGCCCTTTTTTACATTTGTTGTTTACAAGTTAAAATCATTTTTTTTATAGAAAATTACTTAGAACCCCCAAACATTATATATATATTTTTCAAACACCCTAGAGAATAAAATGGCGATCAGTTCCGGTTCCGGCGCCTCATGGAGTAGCTGCCTCCAAAGCTAGCTCCCGGACGAACCTCCAAAACTGCATGTAAAATCTGGGCATAGAGGCATCCGACCCCGCAGCCTACCCCAGCAGCTTGCCCGGTCCCACAATGGATCGCTTTCTGGAGAAATCAGCCCCGCGGCTGCATACTCCGGCACGGCCAGAAATCGAGCCCCTGGCTTCGGCCTACTCGAAAGCGGCTTCATCACACGCAGGTACAGCCGGTCCTGGGACAACGATCGGACCTCAGATAGGACCCAACCAAGCCCTTAACGCCACACAAGGGGACATGGGGATGGAGATTGGCTCCCCTTCTCACCCCACTCCCCCTGCCGCAGGGGACAGTGACACCAAGCGCATAGCATGCGCGGTAGCAGCCATCCTGATTCCATCAATGGAAACTACTGTTCACAAGGCCATACAAGACAGCCTAGCACATGTCCACAGGGAACTCAAGGACCATGCAGCTAGGATTAATGAGGCTGAGCACCACATTTCCAACATCGAGGATGAAATCTACCAAATGCAAGGCAATGAACAGTCCCAGGACAAGTCCAATCAATTGTTGATTCAAAGGATCGAAGATCTCGAAAATCGTTCCAGATGCAACAACCTGCGTTTCGTAGGTATCCCGGAATCGCTCCAATCCCAAAACCTTTCAGATTTTTGCTCCAGATGGTTCCCGAAGGCACTGGGTCTCCCGGCCCCCGCAATCGTCGAGAGGGCCCACCGTCCAAGCCCCCCAAGTCTGAGAGGTCCTCCCCTCGACCCATCATAGCAAGATATCTCAACTATGAAGAAAAATCGCAAATTTTACAAAAATTCCGCCAGTCCAGATCCCTGGAAATTGACGGCCTCAAAATCCTTGTATTCGCAGATTACTCTGTCAAAGTATCGAAGAGGAGGAAGGCCTTCCAGACTGTCTGCTCGCAACTTTTTCAAAGACACATCAAATTCACCCTGGCCTACCCAGCAGTCCTCCGCCTCAAAGCCCCCAACGGAGACCAACTCTCCTTCCACGACCCGGCGGAAGCTGATCTTTATCTGCGCTCAACCCGCTCTCAATCCAATTCAGACTTGGCTCAGGCTACACCATCAGGTACGCGGGCTCTGGATCAAAGAAGCCCCCGCAAAGACGCCCCAAATACACTGATTCCTCAAGCTCTAAACACCGCTAACTGGGACTCTCAGATCCTCATTATGGGAGGCCGTTCCCAGCCACTCGAACCTCCTCCAATACTCGACCTCTAGGTCCTTTTGTGAAGAACTCACTTGTGAACTTAGGCGTAATACCCTTGCAAAATGTTACCGTAAGTGTTTACCCTCTGGTTTATTTTGTTGATTTACCACTGTGTCTTGTTCTCTGCATGTGTCTACTGCGGGTGCCTTCTCCATCTCCCATCTCCTCCCTTCAGTATGCTGGGGACCCCCTCTCACTATACCGGCTACCAGGGTTGCCCTGTCCTGCAGCTGAGAAATGCCCTTTTGGGGGCTCTTAAAGGGAGACGTCACAAGCAGTCTACCCATGTGGAAAAAAGTGAAAATGTTGCTTATTATGGTTTTAAGTTCCTTTCTTCTTGTTCCCTACCAACCACCTCCCCCCCTCTACTGCTACCACTGGCCCATTACTCAAACTCCCTTCCCAACCCCCACTCAGGCTCCAATGCAGCAGTGTGCCCAATGCAACACACCTCCCCAGGTCCTAGAAAGGGAATTATTGTAAAAATTCAGCTCTCAATCCCCTCTAACCCCGATCCCCCCCCATGGGAGTAGTGTCATGGAACATTAAAGGACTTCGGTCCCCTCATAAAAGGCTGAAAATCTTACGCCACCTTAAACGGATTAAAACAGAGGTCGCCCTACTCCAGGAAACCCATCTCTCCCCCGCAGATTTTGTGCGTATGCGTAAACTCTGGGTAGGCACGGCGATCGGCTCCGGGGCCTCTTCCCGGAAAGCCGGTGTCATGATCCTTTTCCATAAAAATTTGCCCCACAAAATCCTGTCGGTAGAATCAGATGATTGAGGCCGAATGGTCTCAACTCGCATCCAAATTGAGGACACTATCTATCAAATCTCAAATATTTACGCCCCCAACAACCCTAGTAACCACTTCTTTAGCGCGATGTCCACATCCTTACTGAAATGGCCAGACCTGCCCCTCATAGCTGGAGGAGATTTTAATAGCGTAATGCATCCTCTGGAAGATAAAGCGACAAAGAAAAAACAAAAGTTTACACCAACTAGTTCTTCCCCCACCCTCCTCGCCTCTACAACCAACTCCTTAGGGCTAAAAGACATATGGAGGCTTAATTACCCAATTGATAACGAATACACTTTTTTCTCACATCCCCACAACACACTCTCAAGGATAGACTATCTCTTTTGCACTGATCCTTTAATCCCCAAGGTGCATGCCTCAGAGATACACGATTTGATCATCTCTGACCACGCCCCGGTCTCGGTGGATCTCCACCTAACAAACCCCCTTCGGGCCCCCAACCTCTGGAGATTCCCAACATTCCTTCACAACAACAAGGACTTCCAGTCCTTCCTAGAAAAGGCCTGGGATGAGTACTCCCTTCAAAATTCCTCCCACACGAGGAACCCCACCCTGTTCTGGGAGGCAGGCAAAGCGTTCCTCAGGGGATGGATAATCTCTTACACAACGTCCTTTAAGAAGCATGCCATGGCCCAATATAAGGAAGCCAGCTCTAAACTTAGGAACACGCAACGAGCCCTCTTCAACTCAAACACACTAGACAACCGCTCCGCCTGGCTCTCAGCCAAACATGCCTTTGAGGCCTGGGCAGACAAAGTAGAGCTTATCCGGAGATCTTGCCTGGAGGCCACTCTACACAAGTTCGGAAACAAAGCGGGTAAACTCCTAGCTAGGCTATGCAAAGGGCCCTACAAACCAACCCATATCACCTCCCTCCGAGACACCACAGGCAGTCTAAAAACCAAAGTAGAGGAACTTAGACAGCTCATGCTAAACTTCTATTCTACGTTATATGCCCTGGATCCAATGAACAAAGACGTTGCTCTTTCCTTCCTTGACAAAGTACAACTTCCTAAAATCTCCAGGTCCCAGCTGGAGTCCCTTAACTCCACTATAACAGCTCAGGAGATAAGTGACACCATCAAACATCTAACTCCCTCCAAAGCCCCAGGCCCGATGGGTTTACGGGTGAATTCTTCAGAGCACTGCAAGGCAAAATAATTCCCTCCCTACAAGCGGCCTACTCCCACATATGGGAAGGAGGCACATATCCCCCCACTAGTAATCAGGCAATTATTAAACTCCTCGAGAAGAAAGGCGAAGACCCTACTGATCCCGGATCGTACAGACCCATATCCCTACTCAACATTGATGCAAAAATCCTGTCAAAAATCGTAGCCAAAAGATTAACCCTGGTTATCCCTCACATCACCAGTCGGGCTTCGTCAAAGGCAGAACAGCCACCCTCAATATCCGCAAGGTTCTGGCAGTTCTGGAGAGCGCCAGGCTAGACCCGAAGGGATACCGGGCCATCATCACTCTGGACGCCAAGAAAGCCTTCGGCAATGTCAACTTCGACTGGCTCCAATTAGTCATGACCAGGATGGGCTTTGAGGGACCCTTCCTCCACCTGGTCAAGGCAATGTACCAGGCTCCGGCGGCCAGACTGGTGGTGGCCGGCATCCTCACAACCAAATTTAGGCTTTTTAAGGGAACCAGGCAGGGCTGTCCCCTATCCCCCCTCCTGTTCAACATTGCCCTCGAACCACTCTCGAGATACATCAATTACGAGGCCCCCCTCCACGGGATAAATATTGGGGACACCACCCTACACCCCTCACTTTTCGCAGATGATGTCCTTATATTCACATCCAACCCCACCTCTGACCTAGCAACTATTAAACTCATCTTTGATACATTCAGATTATGCTCTGATCTCAGAATCAACTACCGCAAGAGCGAAATTTTGCCTCTAGGACCTGCTAAAAATCCCCCTTGGCTCACATCATCCCCATTCACACTAGCCCACATCCACATCACCTATCTGGGTATAAAAATTGGAAGACTTCCCGCCTCCCTTTACCACCTGAACTAACCCCCATCACTAACATCGTTCAGGAGCTGAATGGTTGGATGGATCTGCCGCTCTCGCTCATGGGGAGATGCCACCTGATAAAAATGGTCAGCTTCGCCCGTCTGCTTTATCCAATGCAAACCATCCCTCTGCTGCTCAAGCATAAAGATATCCAACTGCTTAATAAAGCTTTGTCTGCGTTTATCTGGAAAAATAAAAGACCGCGCATAGCCTTGCACAGGCCCCATCTCCCCAGGGGCGAGGGGGGCGCCAGCCTCCCAAACTTAAGGTTGTATAATATTGCTTGCTTACTTAGGTTTAGTATGGACTGGATCACACGGTCAGCTTGCTACTCCAACTACAACCTGGAAAAAGAAATGGTTCACCCCCTCTCACTGACCGCTTTGCTCCCCACCAAATGGAAGAAAGTTCCTCCAAATCGTCAACACAATTTGCTACTAAGGGACACGGCAATAGCCTGGAGGGAATACAGAAAACTATTTAGCCTTTCACCTTTCATGTCTATCTACCTCCCCATAAGGGGCAACCCCAACTTCCCAGGGGGAATGGATCACAAGGTCTTCCACCTATGGGAGCAGTGCGGCTTGACTACCTTCGCCTCCCTTTGCCAGGAGTCTAACGGTCTCCTGCGAGACTTTCCCTCAGTTGTGAAAGACTTTTCGATATCCAGTTCACACGTCTTTTACTACTGGCAATGTATCAGCTTCATTAAGGCCTCCTGCCCAACCAGTAGCCTGAGATTCAAGTTGAGCGAGATGGATTCACTGATCTGCAATAAATCATGCAAAATCTCTGACATCTACAAACCCCTACTGGCCAGAAAAACCTGACCCAAATCTGGTACCTCAAACTGGAATAAAAAAGACTTCAAGGACGCGAACGTATCACATAAGATCTTGGATGGTTACAAATATACCCTCAAGCTGACTCCCAACGAAACGTGGAGGGAAACCCAGCTTAAAATCCTACATCGTGCTTACATCCCCTTCCTCCAAGACAAAACAAATCAACAGTCCTCCTCCTGCCACTGTGGACAACAGAGGCCCTCCGAGCCCACCGCTTCTGGGCTTGCTCTTTTATTTCGACCTTTTGGGATCAAGTCATCGCCTACGTCAAAAAAGTTAACCTCCTTCTCCTCCCAAAAGATCCGCTGTTACTGATATCCGGGCACTGGGACAAAGAATTGATCAATTGGTCCCCCTCCTCCGACCCTCAAACCAAGGAGTGGTCCTTAACCTGTCTCCTGGTCGCGAGACGAGCCATACTAAAAAACTGGACATCACACACCAGCCCTTCGATTCCCCAAGTGGAAGGGGAACTCATAGCCCTCCTCTACAAAGACAAATTTAATACCAACCTCGACCACCCACGATCAGCAAAAACTTTTCTTAGTAAATGGGGACCTTTCCTGTCAGCTATTCTCCCCTCGGAGGACTTCAAGAGTCTAGGAGACTCCTTCCTCTACTTTGCCGGCCACAAACACACTATTCAACAGGACGACATCTTCTAACCTCCCACCGTTAGAGTTCACCGCACTGCTGCAGTATCTAACTCTGGCCCAATCTGGCCAGCTGCTACCGTACAATGCTGTTTGTCCTGGCCAAATATACTTGTTCCAAGTTCCTGACACCAAGGACAACAGTAAACCTTCGGATGAACATTCCAGTGGTAGAGCAACTCCCCCCCCTTCCCACCCCCTGTTCGGACTAGAGCAAACATGACCTACTTGTGTGCCACTTTAATTCTTATATTACTATTACTATATTTACCTCTTTCACCATTACGGTGTATGTTACTATGCCGCTCTAACTTTGGGTTATTTGTTAGCTTGTACTTTACATACCGTGTAAAAATTCACTGTGTAAACAAGGCGCTTTTCACCCTACATTGCTCTGTTTGTATCTGGTCTCATTTCTCAATAAAATATATTAAAAAAAAAAAAAAAAAATGGCGATCATTGCAATACATTTTGTCACACAGTATTTGCGCAGCGGTCTTTCAAGTGCTTTTTTTTTGGAAAAAAAAATCACTTTTTTGAGTTAAAAAATAAGACAACAGTAAAGTTAGCCCAATTTTGTTTATAATGTGAAAGAGGATGTTACGCCGAGTAAATAAATGTCATGCATCATAGATGTGCACAGCCTATTGCATTAGAGTGTGCACCCCAAAGCTCAAACACACACTATCGATCACTTACTGTATTCATTCAGAAAGGGGAGGGGCCAGTAAATTACATACCTACAGGCCCCTTCCCCCCCTTCATCCTAAAACATCCCCGCAGCAATAGCCAGCAGGAGATGAGGGAAGCTGCCAGCGGTGGGGGGCTAGGGCAGTAGGGGGCATCTATGCTGCACAGAGCGATTAGGGTGTCTGGGCATATCTGGCACACCCTGTGGGCATGCCTATGCCATACATGTTACAGTTGAAAATTGTGCACACTTGCGGAATGGCGACAAACTTCGGTACTTAAAAATCTCGATAGGCGGCGCTTTAAAATTTTTTAACGGCTACCAAGTTAGAGGTACAGAGGAGGTCTTTTGCAAGAATTATTGCTCACACTCTGGCGATCGCGGCAATACCTCACATGTGTAGTTTGAACACCATTTTCATATGAGGGCGCGACTTACCTATGCGTTCTCTTTGCTGCGCAAGCTTGTAGGGACGGTGTCGCTTTCAATTTTTTTTTTAATTTATTTTATTTTATATTTTCTTTTAACACTGTTATTTAAAAAAAAAAATCTGATCACTTTTATTGCTATCACAAGGAATCCCTCCTTTACACTTCACAGTATTCAGATCGCCAAAAACGGCAATTCTGAATACTGTAATTTTTTTAAAACTGGCGCCGTTAGCCGCGAGTAAACTGGAAGTGACGTTGCAACGTTGCTTCCGGAAATGTACGAAGGAGTCCCGATCAAAGCCGATTCTGGCTTCCACGGGTACTCCACACAGCCAGCGGATGTTCCGGATCAGAGCTCTGGTCTCCTGGTGGAGGCGGCGGATGGTGGTGGGAGGGGGGTGATCCCTCCCACTGCCTGGGATAACAACCAAGCAGCTCCCGAACCGGATTGGCTGTTCCAGGGTGTAGCCTGTAGCTGCAGAATATACCCCGATACTTCCACTTAAAGCAGCCACCGTTTATAAACAGTGATTCACATTAAGTGGTTAAACTAATTTACAACAGCAGGGCCCGTTCCTGCGCCCAGCAAAGGTAACTGCAGGGGGTTACAGTGTTCTAGCACTGACAACACCCAAGGCCTAATTTTTCAGCACCTGTTTGACTGGGGCATGTCATCACAATTTTTAAAATCATTTAAATACACCAAAAAGGAATGTAGTGGTAAATAAAAACAAGAGGCAGTTTTTGACAAGTCCTTTATTGTGTAAAATAGCTCTTTTCTTCTTTCTTCTTTTTTCTTTCTTCCCCCATCTTCTCCTGGCCAGGTCCTTCTTCTGGTCTTCTGCTTCTTTTAGTCTTCTTGCTTCCTCTCTTCATCTTCAATCTTGATCTGCTTCTTCCTTCTTCTTTCACCGCCGCCACTCTCCCCGATGCTGTAGCCTGACCCTTTTGCGTCTCCCAGAATGGGCGGTCTTTGCAATGACAGTTATTTTATAAGAAGGGGTGAGGCCACCCAGTGATGTAACCGGGTGAACCCGCCCCCTTCTGATGTCATGCGCTGTCAGAGGGGGCGGTTCACCCATTTATGTCACCGGGTGGCCCCGTCCCTTCTTATAAAGAAACTGTCATTGTGAAGACCGCCCATTCTGGGAGACGCGCAGAGGCCAGTCTGCAGCAGCAGGGAGAGCGGCGGCGGTGAAAGAAGAAGAAGATGAAGATGAAGATTGAAGATGAAAAGAGGAAGCAAGAAGACTAAAAGAAGAAGCAGAAGACTAGAAGAAGGACCGAGCCAGGAGAAGATGGAAGAAAGAAGAAGAAAAGAGCTATTTTACACAATAAAAGACTTGTCAAAAATTGCCTCTTGTTTTTTGTAACACTACACTCCTTTTTGGTGAATGGGTAGGGGGGGCAGGATCTGGGGACCCCCTTATTAAAAGAGTCTTTCAGATTCCGATAAGCCCCCCGCCCACAAGCGCCGGCCAGGCTTGTAAGGAAGAGGCTCTTGTCCCCATCAACATGGGGACAAGGTGCTTTGAGGTGGGGGGCAGAGCCCCCCTCCCTCAAAGCACAATACTCCCCATGTTGAGGGCATGTAGCCTGGTATGATTCAGGAGGGGGGGCGCTCACCCCCCCCATCCTAACTGGCCAAGGCTGCATGCTCGGATAAGGGTCTGGTTTGGATTTTAGGGGGAACCTCACGTCAATTTTTTTAAAAATTTGGTGCCCACACACTTTTTTTCAGCATTTTGTTTTTTGTATATTGCCGGGAACTGGCAATACATTATAGCCAAAATTTAAAATGACAGTTTTTCCTATGGAAATATCATTTTGCTCTGGCTATGTTCTGCATCTCACAGAGATGTGCCCTTTTACACACAGATTAAGGACACCCCCTGGCACAATATTTAAAGGACTTTTTCATTTTTTTTTTCACTTTAAGCATTATTAAAATCACCGCTACTGAAAAAACGGTTGATTTAAAACCTTTTTTTTTCATTGATGCATGTCCCCTAGGGCAGGACCCGGGTCCCCATACACTTTTTAGGGCAATAACATTGCATATAAGCCTTAAAATGAGCAATTTTGATTTTTCATGTTCGGGTTCCATAGACTTTAATGGTGTTCGAATGTTCGCCCAAACATTTTTTACGAATTTCACTTTTTTTT
>BLSH010234886.1:1376886-1388992 GCA_018402905.1 Glandirana rugosa | reverse complement strand
ACTTACGTCGCTAAGAAGGATTAATCTCAACTCGCTTGAAGATCTTCAGGCCCAAGACGACCAAGCCGTCTTGAAGCCCTGTTTCAGACCCAAGCCCAGGCCTGTCTTGGGCATGAAACAGGGCCTGGGGCTTGGGGTAACTTTAGTTACCTCTGGGCCTGAAAATCCATGTTTTTCACGACATTTTATCAGGACCTTCCAGGATCTCCAGACGTTTTCCTTCCTTTACACCCATTCCCACCCTGTTCACTGGATGTCTCTTTACCCCTGTCCCTTTATTGAAATTTATAAAATTTTTTTTATTTTTGTATTTTTTACGTTTTTACCTCTAGTAGAAGTTTTACCCAGACTTCCTTCCTTTTGCAGACCTCTAGGACCTTCCAGGACTATTTTACAGCACTTTTTGTACCTAAAAGTCCGGGTCTCCATTGATTTCAATGGGGTTCGGGGTCCGGGACAAAGTACGGGTTCTGTCCGGACCCGAACCCAGACTTTGTCCCGAAGTTCTGCCGAACCAGCAGAACCCGGACTTCTAGAAGTTCGCTCAACTCTAATTAGGAAGAATCGCTGCATTCAAAATGCTGATTCTGCCCAAACTACTCTACCTTTTCCGAACTCTTATCATCCCAATCCCCCAATCCTTCTTTCACACGATACAAAAAATGATATCGCAGTTCATCTGGAAAAACAAACCCCCCCCCCCCCCCCCGAGCTCCCTGCACCACACTCATACGGCCCCACCACAAAGGAGGCACTGGTATGCCTCACATCCAAACCTACTTTAAGGCGGCGGCTCTGGATCAAATATACTATTGGTGGCACCCCACCAGCAACAAACCCTGGTCTCTACTGGAGACCAACGGCCCTCCTACCAATATACTGACAAACTCACTCCTACTCTTATCAGCTGGCATAAAATTGCCACAATTGACGCTTCCCCCCACTCTAAAAGCCTCTTTCCAAGCTTGGCAAAGCCTTCCATCATCTGAGTCCCCCAAGCTTCCCCTTCAAAAATATCTCATCCCACTCTCGGCCATAGAGACCTTAATCCCAGATATCTCATTGAGGAAATGATCTTCCTTGGGTATCCATCACATAAAAGACATAAAACCAAACATGTCCCTCCAACCATTTACTACCCTACACAAGCAATTTAACCTACCACAGTCAGAACAATACAACTACTCCAGAATAGCCCACCTTATGCAAACCTTGAACCTTCCAACCTCGGCGTCCATCCCAGCACCGATCCACTTATTTATATCCCAACCAACCCACCCAAAACACAGCATTTCCACAATCTATAACTTCCTCCTAGAGAAGTACTCACAACAGCAACCTCCCTCACAACTGAAATGGGACATAGAATTGAACAGAACCACGACAATAGACCAATGGAACAAATCCTACCCATACACCTACAAAGCTTCCCATTGCAGTAATCATTGGGAACTATTTCATAAAACTACTCATAGGTGGTATCTCACTCCTTACAGGCTAAAATATACCCAAACTCCTCTAACACATGTTGGAGAGAATGTGGATCCATCTGATCCCTTTCCCACATCCTATGGTCCTGTAAAACGCTAACCACATTCTGGAAACAAATCTTTGCCCTGATTTCCTCTATCACACAAAACCCACTACTCCCTAACCCTGAACTTACAATCCTGCACCTAAACTTAGACAACTTCCCCGGGAAATTTAGGACAGTTATAATACACATACTACTGGCCGCCAAATTAAATATTACCAGGAAGTGGAAATCCCCTGATCCTCCTTCCCTCCAAGCAACAATTGCAGATCTCAATCTGCAGTGTGAAATGGAAAAAATGCTAGCAAGGAAAAACCTGTCACTACCTAAATTTCTTTCTACTTGGGAACCTTGGCTTTCCCACCCGAAGTGCACCGTCAAAGCCTAATTCCCTGGAATCACTCACCGATAGACTGGAACACTGGTACCCCCCCCATACCCTTTCCCCTCCCCCGTCTGGTACTATTCTAAGAGTTTGCATTAACGGCTATACCCCTCAAGTTGTTGATATATCTATTCATTCACCCAGGATGGTTCATTGGGTAATAGCATCACTCCATTCTATTGTGACCAGACGGAACATCTGTGTGCTATTTGTACTGAGCATGTTGTTTATTCTGTAACACTATAACTCTTAATAAAAATATTGAAATAAAAAAAGTGCACTAATGCACTTCGTTATACTGCATTTAACGTGCATTAACACACTTCAACATACTGCAGTAAGCATGCACTAACACACTTCAACATACTGCAGTAAATGTGTACTAATGCACTACAATATACTGCAGTAAACGTGCACTAACGCTATTCAATATACTGCAGTAAGCAGGCACTAACACACTTCAATATACTGCAGTAAATGTGCACTATCGCATTTCAATATACTGCAGTAAACATGCACTAACACACTTCAATATACAGCAGTAAACATGCACTAATGCACTTTAATATACTGCAGTAAACGTGCACTAAAAAATTTCAACATGCACTAACACACTTCAATATACTTCAGTGAACATGCACTAATGCACTACAATATGCTGCAGTAAACGTGCATTAACGCACTTCAATATACTGCAGTAAATGTGCACTAATGCACTTCAATATACTGCAGTAAACTGTGCACTAATGCACTTCAATTCTCTGCAGTATACATACACTAACACACTTCAATATACTGCAGTAAATGTGCACTAATGCACTTCAACATACTGCAGTAAACATGCATTAAAGCACTTCAATATACTGCAGTAAACATTCACTAAAGCACTTCAATATACTGCAGTAAACATGTACTAACACACTTCAATGTACTGCAGTAAACGTGCACTAACGCACTTTATTATACTGCAGTAAAGGTGCACTAAAAAACTTCAACATGCACTAACAAACGTCAATATACTGCAGTAAACATGCACTAATGCACTTCAATATACTGCAGTAAATGTGTAATAACGCACTTAAAAATGCTGCACTAAAAGTGTACTAATGCACTTCAATTTTCTGCAGTAAACATGCACTAACACACTTCAATATACTGCAGTAAAAGTGCACTAGCGCACTTCAATATACTGCAGTAAAAGTGCACTAATGCACTTCAATATACTGCAGTAAAAGTGCACTAATGCACCTCAATATACTGCAGTAAAGCTGCACTAATGCACTTCAATATACTGCAGTAAACATGCACTAACACTTTTCAACATACTGCAGTAAAGGTTCACTAATGCACTTCAATATACTGCAGTAAACATGCACTAACACACTGCAATATGCTGCAGTAAACATGCACTAAAGCAATTCAATATACTGCAGTAAATGTGCACTAATGCCCTTCAACATACTGCCTTAAACATGCATTAACACACTGCAAAATGCTGCAGTAAACATGCACTAAAACATTTCAACATACTGCAGTAAAAGTGCACTAACGCACTTCGGTATACTGCATTTAATGTGCATTAACACACTTCAATATACTGCAGTAAGCAGGCACTAACACACTTCAATATACTGCAGTAAATGTGCACTAATGCACTTCAATATTCTGCAGTAAACGTGCACTAATGCACTTCAATTCCCTGCAGTAAGCATACACTAACACACTTCAATATACTGCAGTAAACATGCACTAATGTACTTTAATATACTGCAGTAAATGTGCACTAAACAATTTCAACATGCACTAACAAACTTCAATATACTGCAGTAAACATGCACTAATGCACTTTAATATAATGCAGTAAACGTGCACTAACACACTGTAATATGCTGCAGCAAACATGCACTAAAGCATTCAATATACTGCAGTAAATGTGCACTAACACACTTCAACATACTGCATTAAACATGCATTAACGCACTGCAATATGCTGCAGTAAACATGCACTAGAGCACTTCAATATACTGCAGTAAACATGCACTAACACACTTCAATATACTGCAGTAAATGTGCACTAAAAAACGTCAACATGCACTAACAAACTTCAATATACTGCAGTAAACGTGTATTAATGCACTTCAATATACTGCAGTAAATGTGCACAAACGTACTTCGATATACTGCAGTAAATGTGCACTAATGCACTTCAATATACTGCAGTAAACGTGCACTAATGCACTTAAATTCTCTGCAGTAAACATGCACTAATGCACTTTAAAATACTGCAGTAAACATGCACTAATGCACTTCAATATACTGCAGTAAACATGCACGAATGCACTTCAATTTACAGCAGTGAACATGCACGAATGCACTTCAGTATACTGCAGTAAACATGCACTAACCCTCTTCAATACACTGCAGTAAATGTGCACTTATGCACTTCAATATACGGCAGTAAACATGTATTAACTCCAATAGACTGCATTAAACACACACTGACGCATTTCAATATACTGTAGTAAGCGTGCACTAATGCACTTCAATATAATTCAGTAAACATGCACTAACACACTTCAATATACTGCAGTAAAAGTGTACTAACGCCCTTCAATATACTGCAGTAAATGTGCACTAAAGCTATTCAATATACTGCAGTAAACATGCACTAACACACTTCAATATACTGCAGTAAATGTGCACTAACGCACTTTAATATGCTGCAGTAAACATGCACTAATGCACTTCAATATACTGCAGTAAAGGTGCACTAATGCACTTCAATATACTGCAGTAAAAGTGCACTAATGCACTTCAATATACTGCAGTAAAAGTGCACTAATGCACTTCAATATACTGCAGTAAAGGTGCACTAATGCACTTCAATATACTGCAGTAAACATGCACTAACACTTTTCAACATACTGCAGTAAAGGTTTACTAATGCACTTCAATATACTGCAGTAAGCATGCACTAACACACTGCAATATGCTGCAGTAAACATGCACTAAAGCACTTCAATATACTGCAGTAAATGTGCACTAATGCCCTTCAACATACTGCCTTAAACATGCATTAACGCACTGCAATATGCTGCAGTAAACATGCACTAAAATATTTCAACATACTGCAGTAAAAGTGCACTAATGCACTTCGGTATACTGCATTTAACGTGCATTAATACACTTCAATATACTGCAGTAAGCAGGCACTAACACACTTCAATATACTGCAGTAAATGTGCACTAATGCACTTCAATTCTCTGCAGTAAGCATACACTAACACACTTCAATATACTGCAGTAAACATGCATTAACGCACTTCAATATACTGCAGTAAACATGCACTAAAGCACTTCAATATACTGCAGTAAACATGCACTAACACACTTCAATATACTGCAGTAAACATGCACTAATGCACTTTAATATACTGCAGTAAACGTGCACTAAACAATTTCAACATGCACTAACAAACTTCAATATACTGCAGTAAACATGCACTAAAGCACTTCAACATACTGCAGTAAACATGCACTAACACACTTCAATATACTGCAGTAAACATGCACTAATGCACTTTAATATACTGCAGTAAACGTGCACTAACGCACTGCAATATGCTGCAGTAAACATGCACTAAAGCATTCAATATACTGCAGTAAATGTGCACTAACGCACTTCAACATACTGCATTAAACATGCATTAACGCACTGCAATGTGCTGCAGTAAACATGCACTAGAGCACTTCAATATACTGCAGTAAACATGCACTAACACACTTCAATATACTGCAGTAAACGTGCACTAAAAAACTTCAACATGCACTAACAAACTTCAATATACTGCAGTAAACGTGTATTAACGCACTTCAATATACTGCAGTAAATGTGCACTAACGCACTTCAATATACTGCAGTAAATGTGCACTAACGCACTTCAATATACTGCAGTAAACATGCACTAACACACTTCAATATACAGCAGTAAACATGCACTAATGCACTTTAATATACTGCAGTAAATATGCACTAATGCACTTCAATATACTGCAGTAAACATGCACGAATGCACTTCAATTTACAGCAGTGAACATACACGAATGCACTTCAGTATACTGCAGTAAACATTCACTAACCCTCTTCAATACACTGCAGTAAATGTGCACTTATGCACTTCAATATACAGCAGTAAACATGTATTAACTCCAATAGACTGCCTTAAACATGCACTAACACATTTCCACATACTGCAGTAAGCGTGCACTAATGCACTTCAATATAATGTAGTAAACATGCACTAACACACTTCAATATACTGCAGTAAAAGTGTACTAACGCCCTTCAATATACTGCAGTAAATGTGCACTAAAGCTATTCAATATACTGCAGTAAACATGCACTAACGCACTTCAATATACAGCAGTAAATGTGCACTAACGGACTTTAATATGCTGCAGTAAACATGTTCTAATGCACTTCAATTTTCTGCATTAAACATGCACTAACACGCTTCAATATACTGCAGTAAACATGTATTAACGCACTTCAATATACTGCAGTAAACATGTACTAAAGCATTTTAATATACTGCAGTAAACATGCACTAAAAATTTTAACATGCACTAACAAACTTCAATATACTGCAGTAAACATGCACTAATGCACTTCAATATACTGCAGTAAACGTGCATTAAGGCACTTCAATATACTGCAGTAAATGTGCACTAATGCACTTCAATATACTGCAGTAAACGTGCACTAATGCACTTCAATTCTCTGCAGTAAACATACACTAACACACTTCAATATATTGCAGTAAATGTGCACTAATGCACTTCAATATACTGCAATTAACATGAATTAACGCACTTCAATATACTGCAGTAAACATTCACTAAAGCACTTCAATATACTGCAGTAAACAAATACTAACCCACTTCAATGTACTGCAGTAAACGTGCACTAATGCACTTTATTATACTGCAGTACAGGTGCACTAAAAAACTTCAACATGCGCTAACAAACGTCAATATACTGCAGTAAGCATGCACTAATGCACTTCAATATACTGCAATAAATGTGCAATCACGCACTTAAATATGCTGCACTAAACGTGTACTAATGCACTTCAATTTTCTGCAGTAAACATGCACTAACACACTTCAAAATACTGCAGTAAACGTGCACTAAAAAACTTCAACATACACTAACAAAGTTCAATATACTTCAGTAAACATGCACTAATACACTTCAATATACTGCAGTAAATGTGCACTAACGTGCTTCAATATGCTGCAGTAAACGTGTACTAATGCACTTCATTTTCTGCAGTAAACATGCACTAACACACTTCAATATACTGCAGTAAAAGTGCACTAATGCACTTCAATATTCTGCAGTAAAGGTGCACCAACGCACTTCAATATACTGCGGTAAACATACACTAAAACACTTCAATATACTGCAGTTAACATGCACTAACCCACTTCAATATACTGCAGTAAACGTGCACTAATGCACTTTAATATACTGCAGTAAACGTTCCCTAAAAAACTTCAACATGCACTAACAAACTTCAATATACTGCAGTAAACATGCACCAATGCACTTCAATATACTGCAGTAAATGTGCACTAATGAACTTCAATATGCTTCAGTAAACATGTACTAATGCACTTCAATTTTCTGCAGTAAACATGCACTAACACACGTCAATATACTGCAGTAAAAGTGCACTAATGCACTTCAATATACTGCAGTAAAGGTGCACTAATGCACTTCAATATACTGCAGTAAACGTGCACTAACGCATTGCAATATGCTGCAGTAAACTTGCAGTAAAGCACTTCAATATACTGCAGTAAATGTGCACTAACGCCCTTCAACATACTGCATTAAACATGCATTAACGCACTGCAATATGCTGCAGTAAACATGCACTAAAATGTTTCAACATAGTGCAGTAAAAGTGCACTAATGCACTTCGGTATACTGCATTTAATGTGCATTAACACACTTCAATATACTGCAGTAAGCAGGCACTAACACACTTCAATACACTGCAGTAAATGTGCACTAATGCACTTCAATTCTCTGCAGTAAGCATACACTAACACACTTCAATATACTGCAGTAAACATGCATTAACACACTTCAATATACTGCAGTAAACATGCACTAAAGAACTTCAATATACTGCAGTAAACATGCACTAATGCACTTTAATATACTGCAGTAAACGTGCACTAAAAATTTTCAACATGCACTAACAAACTTCAATATACTGCAGCAAACATGCACTAAAGCACTTCAATATACTGCAGTAAACATGCACTAACACACTTCAATATACTGCAGTAAACATGCACTAATGCACTTTAATATACTGCAGTAAATGTGCACTAACGCACTGCAATATGCTGCAGTAAACATGCACTAAAGCACTTTAATATACTGCAGTAAACATGCACTAACACACTACAATATACTGCAGTAAATGTGCACTAATGCACTTTAATATACTGCAGTAAACGTGCACTAAAAAACTTCAACATGCACTAACAAACTTCAATATACTGCAGTAAATGTGTATTAATGCACTTCAATATACTGTAGTAAATGTGCACTAATGCACTTCAATATACTGCAGTAAACATGCACCAATGCACTTCAATTCTCTGCAGTAAACATACACTAACACACTTCAATATACTGCAGTAAACGTGCACTAACAAACTTCAATATACTGCAGCAAACATGCACTAAAGCACTTCAATATACTGCAGTAAACATGCACTAACACACTTCAAGATACTGCAGTAAACATGCACTAATGCACTTTAATATACTGCAGTAAATGTGCACTAACGCACTGCAATATGCTGCAGTAAACATGCACTAAAGCACTTTAATATACTGCAGTAAACATGCACTAACACACTACAATATACTGCAGTAAATGTGCACTAATGCACTTTAATATACTGCAGTAAACGTGCACTAAAAAACTTCAACATGCACTAACAAACTTCAATATACTGCAGTAAATGTGTATTAATGCACTTCAATATACTGTAGTAAATGTGCACTAATGCACTTCAATATACTGCAGTAAACATGCACCAATGCACTTCAATTCTCTGCAGTAAACATACACTAACACACTTCAATATACTGCAGTAAACGTGCACTAACACACTTTAATATACTGCAGCAAACATCACTAGCACGCTTCAATTTACTGCAGTAAACCCGCACTAACACACTTCAATATACTGAAGTAAATGTGCACTAACGCACTTCAGTATACTGCAGTAAATGTGCAGTAACGTACTTCAATATATTGCAGTAAAAATGCAACATGCTTCATTATATTGCAGTAAAAGTGCACTGACACACTTAAATATAGTACAGTAAAAGTGCCCTGGCACACTTTAATATACTGCAGTAAACCTGCCCTGACATACGATCATTATATTTACATTACACATTCACTCCACACTCACAAAAGAATCACAATAGCACACTTACTCGCTAGTAGCAGTGAACAAAGCCCTGTCCTATCTATCTCCACTTCAATATCACACTGCAAATGGCTGTTCTGGGAAGGAACATTTTATAGTGTGGAATGGGTCTATGAGTAATGAGCCCTGTTTGGGCACAGTCATTGCTTTATCCAATCATGGCTCTAACAGTGTTCTGTGCCCTGATTGGGCAAATCCTTCATTGCTTCAGCCAATCAGGGCATCCAATGCACTGTGCAGTGTGCAGTGCATTGTGGGGGCGCTCCGTGGGCTGAACAAATGGTTGAATGTACTGACAAATCAGGTGTTCGTTTTACAGGAAAACAGCCAACAGGGAGAAAGGAAACTGCTCCAAGCCTTGCCTGTTAACCACCAGTAATCACAAGCTGCTACTCAAATTGGGTGCCGGCTTAGCTGTGCTTGCAGTGTAGAACGAAGAAATTCCTGCACAGCTCCCTTCTCCTTCCCCGCTGTAGATCTGTGTAATTCCATCAATACAATCTTCCGTAGTATCTAATATATTGGCTTAATTGGAAAATGTATGTGAGGGAGTGGACCACATCTGTTGTAGTCACTGCAGGATAATTTTATATCCCATCTCTATAGTGTCACCGATTTGATCTGCTGTGATTTTCAATCTGCTGATCTGATCTTAATGTGTATGAGGCGATGTTGTTTGTGTCTGCTACAATCACTGCAGGCATATCTCACCTCCCCTCTCCCCCTTCACCGCTGTAGATCTGTGTAATTCCATCAATACAATCTGCCGTAGTATCTAATATATCAGCTTGATTGGAAGGTGTATGTGGGGGAATGGATCACATCTGTTGTAGTCACTGCAGGATAATTTTACATCCCATCTTTATAGTGTCACCGAAGCTGTGATGTTTAATTTGTCGATCCAGTCTTAATGTGTATGGGGCGGTGTTGATTGCGTCTGCTACAATTACTGCAGGCATATCTCACCTCCCCTCTCCCCTTTCCACCTTGATGCCTTTGTGACATATACACATCTTTTTCATTGCTATGCTGTTTTAGGCTCCTTTGATTATTTGAGCCCTGAGTGTAATCCTGTATACATTTGGATTATACTCACAGCCGTTAGTGTAGGATATATTTTCTTATTTTCTTCTTGTCTTTATATCGCCCGCTAAAAGGTTTGATTTATTCATTCACTTATTTGTTGGTCCCTATCTCTTTTAATCTTCTTTAATTTTGTTATCCCCAGTTTGGTCGTTATAATAGTTACCCTAACATAATTTTAATAGAACATAATGGGGACAGGTCAATTAAAAGAGACTACAATCACTCCAGAAAGACACAATATTGCATCTGTAATTATGCTGTTACTTTGACTTAAGTTACATATGTTGTTTAATCTATGTCTCTAATTGCCTGGGCTAATGGGACCAAGCTACTTCCACCTATCCTTGTAGGATGGAGGATGCAGTTTGTTAGATTTTTTCACAATTGATTTATATTACTTTTAATTCTTTTTTTCAATATTGATATTGTTGTGTAAATGTCCCTATATATATTATAGGCTATATGAAAATATATTTTAGAACTGTTTTTACCACTAGATCATCTGTTTGTTTTTTATGTAGTTGATTTTGCACAAGATGATTAATCTGGTGCAATTTACATGGATTTCACATGCTATTCCCAATTGGTTGTTAGCCAATGGTATGTCTTGTCCAATTAATCAATTAGTAGTACACTATATGCATTGTATGCTTATTTTAACGGTATGTTAGTAGGTTTATGTCAGCTATGACTAAGTATCCCGGCTGAGACGTGAAACGCGTTAGCTGTCATTCCCCACCAGGGGTCCTGTTCGTGTCTTCATGTGATGTATTGATCTGCTTTTAAAACTCTTCAATAAAGTGGTGTGTTTTTGGAAGTATGGCTGTCCAGGAATTTCTTCGTTCTACACCGGAAAACCGCCAATGTTTGGCCTGAACACATGCTCTGCCTGAACAGTTCGCCCAACACAAATTCCTAGCTTTGATGTAAGGCCACAATAAAAACCCCAGCATTGGTGTTAGTATACACAGTAATTTCCTCCACATTGATGGTAAGTTGTAGTGTAATTTAATGCTCCTTTGTTGGTGTTCATTGTGAGTGCTGTTAACCTGCCCTCGAATGGGCAAACAGCCAATATATAGTCTGAACTCCTGCTCGGGCCAAACCATTCACCCAATACTAGCAGAGTTACCCAGTGTGCTGAGAATGAAATATATTATCCCTGACCATGCTTGCTGGACCACAAGTCAGCAGTAACATGGACCTTGCAGGTGACTGCTTGCTGAACGATGCAAAGATTGGACACATTCATCATTACTTTCTCCAGTCATGGCCCTAACAGTGTTATGTACCCTGATTGGGCAAAGCTTTCATTGTTTCATAGAGAAAGAGTGTGACCCATCACTCCACTTGGATATATAATGGCTGGCCTCCATCCCTGGTATTGGTTGAGTACAAGGAGAGGAAAAATTGGGACTTTAAATGAGGCCAGTCATTAAGTAACACACATCCCTACCTCCGGTCGGTAATATATAGGTTCACCTCACTACCCAGTGTGAGAAAGAGATACTTTGTTACTTTCGAAACGGGTTAGTCCCATGTATTGTGACAATCCCGGTACTGACCTCTTTCAT
>BLSH010234886.1:1341371-1361101 GCA_018402905.1 Glandirana rugosa | reverse complement strand
GAGACGGCTAGGGGGTGAGTCATCATTGGGTAAGTGGGGGATCAGCAGAGCTGGAGGTTACTACTGAGTGGGGGATCGGCAGAGCTGGGGTTTACTACTGAGTGGGGATCATCAGAGCTGGGGGTTACTACTGAGCAGGGATCAGCAGAGCTGGGAATCAGCAGAGGTGGCGGTTACTACTGAGCGGGGATCAGCACAGCTGGGGGTTACTACTGAGCAGGGATCATCAAAGCTGGGGGTTAATACTGAGTGGGGGATCAGCAAAGCTGGGGGTTATTACTGAGCGGGGATCAGTAGAGCTGGGGGTTACTACTGAGTGGGGGATCAGCAGAGCTGGGGGTTACTATTAAGTGGGGGATCAGCAGAGCTGGGGGTTACTACTGAGCAGGAATCAGCAGAGCTGGCAATCAGCAGAGCTGGGGGTTACTACTGAGCTGGGATCAGCAGAGCTGGGGGTTACTACTGAGTGGGGGATCAGCAGAGCTGGGGGTTACTACTGAGCAGAGATCAGCAGAGCTCGGGGGATACTACTGAGCGGGGAACCAGCAGAGCTGGGGGTTACTACTGAATGGGACATCAGAAGAGCTGGGAGTACCACGAAGCAGGGGATCTGCTGAGCTGAACAAGGGTATTAATAGGCTGGAGATCTACTGAACAAGGGTATGAATGACCTGGGGATCTGCTGGTCAATGGTACAAATGAGCTGAGGAAATGCTGAGTGGGGGTTCTACTGGGGCCCTTTATAACAAATTAAAAATCAACACACACGGGCATTTGCCAAGCTTCATTAAAGCTTCAAAATGCATCATTGAAGCATCAAAAACACATAAAAAAGCATGTTGAAGCGGCAGGCGCTTTCATGTTTGTTAAAGTTGAAGGCACTAAGACTGTAATAAGAAAGAGGTCCACTAGGGGGAGATGTCTCCAGCGTGTCAAGGGCTTTAATAAGGATAAAATGGGGGCGTCACACCCTGGCAAACTCCTCCAAAAATTACGGTAAATCTCTTAATGAACCCATTTATTGTTTTGCGTAGAGCAGATAAGGGTCAGAACCTCCATGATGAGGAAATGATGAGCGCTCTGCCCAACGAGGACCAAAAAAAGCTGCCGAAAGTTCCAACCATTCTCCTGCACATCTAAATTCTAACAAATGTTCTTGAGTGCTCTCCAAGACAATGGAGCTAAACTCAAGGACAACCTTCCGCCTGCTCTTCACCAACCAACAAACTGCGAAAGGAGTGGCCACCAACCTGAAGACATCTGAGCCCCATCCCGCCACGAAGGTGAAGAGCCGCGGCCCCAGGTCTCGACTGGGGTTGATCGGGTAGCCGCAGTTCGCTCCCATGGAGAGGCCGATGGAGAAGACCAGCATCCCAACCACGACTGGTTCCAGACCCTTTGGCACCGGCTTGTTCCTGGAATCAATGATGGCCAAGATGCCCACCATCAACATTGCTGTCCCCATCACCTACGTAGAGGAAGCAAAGTTTGTGAGAAATAAGACCCTTCACTGATATCAAAACATCTAAGAAGATGCCACCTAAATGGGAGGTTGACAGTTGACAGGTCCAAGGTGTCCCTTTAGAAGACAACTTATCTATAAACTCACGAACTCAACCAACAGAAAGGGCATCAGATGGCATAGTCATTGAAAATTGCCATTTGGTGTCACCTGATCCAGAAAGCCGTTGGCGATGCTCAGGTAGGGGGCCGGGTAAGAGGAAAATATGGAGGCCGTCTCTCGTGGCCCGTACACGGTCAGGTTGCCACCGGTGTAACTCTGGATGGCATCTTGAAGAAAACACAGTTGACAATAAAGAGGTCCTGTCCTCCAATAGCGACAGAGACGACACAGGAGGAAGAGAAGGCGGGACTTTGTCTTACCGTAGTAAAGTGCGAATGCAGCTGCCGCTCCGGCGAAAGACCCCACCACCTGGATGATGACATAGATGGGCAGTTTCCACCAGGGGAAGCGGCCCAGGAAGCACAGGCTGAGCGAGAACGCCGGATTTAGATGTCCACCTGTAGGGGAGAGGGCACAAGTGAAATCACCAGCTTTGCTGTCCCCTCAAAATAACTCAACACACAGCCATTAATGTCTAAACCGCCGGCAACAAAAGTGAGTACACCCCTAAGTGAAAATGTCCAAATTGGGCCCAAAGTGTCAATATTTTGTGTGGCTACCATTATTTTCCACCCTCTTGGGCATGGAGTTCACCAGAGCTTCACAGGTTGGCACTGAAGTCCTCTTCCCCCTCCTCCATGATGACATCACAGAGCTGGTGGATGTTAGAGACCTTGCCCTCCTCCACCTTCCATTTGAGGAGGCCCCACAGATGCTCAATAGGGTTTAGGTCTGGAGATGCTTGGCCAGTCCATCACCTTTACCCTCAGCTTCTTTAGCAAGGCAGTGGTCGTCTTGGAGGTGTTTGGGGTCGTTATGTTGGAATGCTGCCCTGCGGCCCAGTCTCTGAAGGGAGGGGAAGCTCTGCTTCAGTAGGTCACAGTGCATGTTGGCATTCATGGTTCCCTCAATGAACTGTAGCTCCCCAGTGCCGGCAGCACTCATGCAGCCCCAGACCATGAGACTCCCACCACCATGCTTGACTGTAGGCAACACACACTTGTCTTTGTCCTCCTCACCTGGTTGCCCCCACACACGCTTGGCACCATCTGAACCAAATAAGTTTATCTTGGTCTCATCAGACCACAGGGCACGGTTCCAGTAATCCATGTCCTTAGTCTGCTTGTCTTCAGCAAACAGTTTGCAGGCTTTCTTGTGCATCATCTTTAGAAGAGGCTTCCTTCTGGGACGACAGCCATGCAGACCAATTTGATGCAGTGTGCGGCGTATGGTCTGAGCACTGACAGGCTGGCCCCCCACCCCTTCACCCTCTGCAGCAATGCTGGCAGCACTCATACATCTATTTCCCAAAGACAACCTCTGGATATGACGCTGAGCACGGCACTCAACTTCTTTGGTCGACCATGGAGAGGCGCTGTTCTGAGTGGAACCTCTCCTGTTACACCGCTGTATGGTCTTGGCCACCATGCTGCAGCTCAGTTTCAGGGTCTTGGCGATCTTCTTATAGCCTAGAGGCCATCTTTATGTAGAGCAACAATTCTTTTTTTCAGAGAGTTCTTTGCCATGAGGCGCCATGATGAACTTCCAGTGACCAGTATGAGAGAGTGAGAGCGATAACACCAAATTTAACACACCTGCTCCCCATTCTGGAGACCTTGTAACACTAACGAGTCACTAATGGGAGGGAAAATGGCTAATTGGGCCCAATTTGGACATTTTCACTTAGGGGTGTACTCACTTTTGTTGCCAGCGGTTTAGACATTAATGGCTGTGTGTTGAGTTATTTTGAGGGGGCAGTAAATTTACACTGTTATACAAGCTGTACACTCACTACTTTACATTGTAGCAAAGTGTCAGCTCTTCAGTGTTGTCACATGATGGGAGGGGTGTACTTACTTTTGTCAGATACTGTAGATAGGGGTGGGTTCAGCTAAAAGGGTTTGAGAAACTGGCAAAATTTTGGCAAAATTTTGACATTCACAATTTTAATACAAAGTTGGGTTTTGTGGTTTTCAAGGTTGCATTGGGCTTTCGATGGCTCATGAGGGTTATACTGGACCTTACGTTGTCCTAAAACTGTCCCTCATCAGATATTCAGGAACACAAATGGTCCCCAACACTACACTAATGATACCTCTAAAGCTAATTTAACCTCAATTTAACCCTAACCATTAACACTAATCCTAATGCGAACTCGAATAGTAACTCAACCATTAACACTAACACTAATCCTAATGCTAACCCTAAAGCTAACACTAATATTAACCCAACTGTTAATTGTAACCCAAATGCTAACCCTAATTTAACCTTAATAGAATCTCAACCATTAACACTAACACTAATCCTAATGCTAACCCTAAAGCTAACACTAATATTAACCCAACTGTTAATTGTAACCCAAATGCTAACACTAATTTAACCTTAATAGAATCTCAACCATTAACACGAACTCTAATGCTAATCCTAACACCAGCCCTAATATTAACCCAACCAGTAACTCTGACCCTAATACTAATCTTAACACTAACTGAGATTTTTTTTATTTAACGCAAATCCTAACACTAAGCTGAATGGTAACCCAACCCCAAAATGTATCCTTAATTTAAACCCTAATGCTAACACTACTCCTAATTTTAACACCAACCTTAATCCTAACCCTAGTTTTAACGCTAACCTTACTGCTAACCCTAATTTTAACACTAACACTAACCCCAATGATAATCCTAATTTTAATTCTAACCCCAACGCTAACCCTAATTTTAACACTAACCCCAATGATAATCCTAATTTTAATTCTAACCCTAAGGCTAACCCCAATTTTAACACTAACCCCAACGCTAACCCTAATTTTAACACTAACCCTAACACTAACCCCAACGCTAACCCTAATTTTAACACTAACCCTAACACTAACCCCAATGATAATCCTAATTTTAATTTTAACCCTAAGGCTAACCCCAATTTTAAAACTAACCCTAACACTAACTCCAATGATAATCCTAATTTTAATTCTAACCCTAAGGCTAACCCCAATTTTAACACTAACCCCAACGCTAACCCTAATTTTAACACTAACCCCAACGCTAACCCTAATTTTAACACTAACCCTAACACTAACCTCAATGATAATCCTAATTTTAATTTTAACCCTAAGGCTAACCCCAATTTTAAAACTAACCCTAATGCTAACCCTAATTTTAACACTAACCCTAACACTAACCCCAATGATAATCCTAATTTTAATTTTAACCCTAAGGCTAACCCTAATTTTAACACTAACCATAGCGCTAACGTTAACACTAACTCTAATTTTATTGCAAACCCTAATGATAACCCTGATTTTAACACTAATCCTAATACTACCCCTAATTTTAAGACTAACCCTAATGCTAACCCTAATTTCAACACTAACCTTAAAGCTAACACTAACTCTTATGCTAACTCTAAATGTACCCTTAATTTAAACCCTAATGCTAACACCAACTCTAATTTTAACACTAACACTAATCCTAACCCCAATTTTAGCACTAACTCTAACCCTAATTTTAATACTCACCCTACTGATAACCCCAATGATAACCCTAATTTTAATTCTAACCCTAATGCTAACCCTAATTTTAACACTAACCCTAACACTAACCCCGATGATAACCCTAATATTAATGCTAACCCTAACACTAACCCCGATGATAACCCTAATTTTAATTCTAACCCTAACGCAAACCCCAATTTTAACACTAACCCTAACACTAACCCCAATGATAATCCTAATTTTAATGCTAACCCTAATTTTAATGCTAACCTTAATGATAACCCTAACTTTAACACTAATCCTAATCTTAACCCTAATTTTAATGCTAACCCTAACGTTAACCCCAATGATAACCCTAATTTTAATTCTAACCCGAACGCTAACCCCAATTTTAACACTAACCCCAACGCTAACCTTAATGCTAACCCCAATTTTAATGCTAACCTTAATGACAACCCTAACTTTAACACTAATCCTAATCTCAACCCTAATTTTAAAGCTAACCCTAATTCCAACCCTGATATTAACCCAACTATTAACACCAACCCTAGTGGTAACCCTAATTTAACCTTAATAGAAACCCAACCATCCAACTCTAAACCTAACACTCATCGTAATTTTTTTAAATTTAACGCTAATCCTAACACTAACCTTAAATCTAACTTTAACCCTTATGTTAACCCCAAATTTACCATTAATTTAAACCCCAACGCTAACCCTAATTTTAAGGTTAACCCTAATTCTATATATACTTTTAATGTGCACCCTAATAACCCAACCGTTAAGACTGACCCTAACAATAATCCTAATCCTAACCCTTATTTTTAAATTTAACGCAAATCCTAATCCCATCATTCATGCTAACCTTAACCCTAACACTATCCTTAACTTTAACCCTTACACCAAGGGTAGGCAACCTCGGCACTCCAGCTGTGGTGAAACTACAAATCCCATAATGCCTCTGCCTCTAGGAGTCATGCCTGTAATTGTCAATGTCTCGTGGGACTTGTAGTTTCACCACAGCTGGAGGGCTGAGGTTGCCTACCCTTGCCTTACACTATCCTTAACCTTAACCCTAATTTGAACCCCTAATGCTAACACTAACTTTGATCCCAATGCTAACCTTAAAGTCATCCCTAACTCTCTGTTTATAAACAAAGCCATGTGATTTTTTTTATCTAATATCACCTAGCAGTTCCAAGTGGTTGAAATCGGCCTCTAATTTTGACAAAAATTCCACCAAAGGCAAAATTCTTTTTTTTTCCTGGTTCAGCCCTGAGAAGGGGGTCCTGTGGCCACACCCAGGAGGTAAAATTAAAATTTCTGCACCAGCCCCTGGAAGCCAGATGGGAAAGATGAGAAAAGAGTCAAAAGTACCTCCAGGGGTTTTATTGCAGCAAACAGGCTATCTAACAAATGTAATTGTATAAAAAAAAGAGATATTTTGTTATATAATTATTAAAATCCACAAAGGTTTTTCTTTAAATATGAGCTCTGGTTACGTGGACTCCTATCATGACCATGATCATGGTCCTAATAAGGTATAAAGTAGGCAGGTATACTCAAAACAAGTTTTACGATAGAAGATCCTGCCCCAGATAAATTCCCCAACGCGTTTCGGCTAACCAAGTCATAGTCTTCTTCAGGGGGGACTTGTATTATCTCCAATCAGTGGGAGACCAGAGATTTTCAACGGGAGTCTTTTGTTATCCCAGACCTCGTCTATATAATTCTGACCCACTGTAAATGGCTTACGAGGGATCGTGCTTATAGTGCTCAGCGGAAATGGAATTGAGCCACCTTAAGCAAACAGGTTATTCGCGAAGTGCCAAAAAATGGTGAACAAATAAATGTGTAACAAACTTGATTGGTGAAGGGAGCAATTGAGGATCAGTTCATCTTCCTTGCTCCCTTCACCAATCAAGTTTGTTACACATTTATTTGTTCACCATTTTTTGACGCTCCTGCCCCAGATATACGTCCCCAACGCGTTTCGGCTAACCAAGTTATAGTCTTCTTCAGGGGGACTTCAGGGGTGCTATCTCCAACAATGTGAGACCACATTGAAACCAGAGATTTTCAAGGGAAGTCTTTTGTTATGCCAGACCTCGCCTAGATCATTCTGACCCACTGTAAATGGCTTACGAGGGATCGTGCTTATAGTGTTCAGCGGCAATGGAATTGAGCCACCTTAGGCAAACAGATTATTCGCAAAGTGCCAAAAAAATGAACAAATAAATCTGTAACAAACTCAATTGGTGAAGGGAGCAATTGACGATCATTTCAACTTCCTTGCTCCCTTCACCAATCAAGTTTGTTACACGTTTATTTGATCGCAATTTTTTGGCACCTCGCGAATAATCCATTTGCCTAAGGTGGCTCAATCCCATTTCCGTTGAGCACTATAAGCACGATCCCTCGTAAGCCATTTACAGTGGGCCCCGCTGTGTGGATGGTCGGAATGATCTAGGCGAGGTCTGGGATAACAAAAGACTCCCCATGAAAATCACTGGTTTCAATGTGGTCTCCCATTGGTTGGAGATAACACAAGTCCCCCTGAAGAAGATTATGACTTGGTTAGCCGAAACACGTTGTGGGCGTTTATCTGGGGCAGGATCGTCACAAAAATGGTGAACAAATAAATGTGTAAGCCATTTACAGTGGGTCAAAATGATCTAGGTGAGGTCTGGGATAACAAAAGACTCCCCTTGAAAATCTCTGCTTTCAATGTGGTCTCCCATTGATTAGAGATAACACAAGTCCCCCTGAAGAAGACTATGACTTTGTTAGCCGAAACACGTTGGGGGCGTTTATCTACGGCAGGATCGTCAAAAAATGGTGAACAAATAAATGTGTAACAAACTTGATTGGTGAAGGGAGCAAGGAAGATGAACTGATCCACAATTGCTCCCTTCACCAATCAAGTTTGTTACACATTTATTTGTTCACCATTTTTTGGTACTTTGTGAATAACCTGTTTGCTTAAGGTGGCTCAATTCCATTTCCGCTGAGCACTATAAGCACGATCCCTCGTAAGCCATTTACAGTGGGTCAGAATGATCTAGGCGAGGTCTGGGATAACAAAAGACTCCCCATGAAAATCTCTGGTTTCAATGTGGTCTCCCATTGATTGGAGATAACACAAGTCCCCCTGAAGAAGACTATGACTTGGTTAGCCGAAACGTGTTGGGGGGCGTTTATCTGGGGCAGGATCGTCAAAAAAATGGTGAAAAAATAAATGTGTAAGCCATTTACAGTGGGTCAGAATGATCTAGGCGAGGTCTGGGATAACAAAAGACTCCCCTTGAAAATCTCTGGTTTCAATGTGGTCTCTTATTGATTAGAGATAACACAAGTCCCCCTGAAGAAGACTATGACTTTGTTAGCCGAAACGTGTTGGGGGCGTTTATCTGGGGCATGAGTGTCAAAAAATGGTGTACAAATAAATGTGTAACAAACTTGATTGGTAGAGGGAGCAAGGAAGGTGAACTGATCCACAATTGCTCCCTTCACAAATCAAGTTTGTTACACATTTATTTGTTCACCATTTTTTGGCACTTTGCGAATAATCTGTTTGCCTAAGGTGGCTCAATTCCATTTCCGCTGAGCACTATAAGCACGATCCCTCGTAAGCCATTTACAGTGGGCCAGAATGATCTAGGTGAGGTCTGGGATAACAAAAGACTCCCCTTGAAAATATTTGGTTTCAATGTGGTCTCCCATTGATTGGAGATAACACAAGTCCCCCTGAAGAAGACTATGACTTGGTTAGCCGAAACGTGTTGGGGGGCGTTTATCTGGGGCAGGATCGTCAAAAAAATGGTGAAAAAATAAATGTGTAACAAACTTGATTGGTGAAGGGAGCAATGAAGGTGAACTGATCCTCAATTGCTCCCTTCACAAATCAAGTTTGTTACACATTTATTTGTTCACCATTTTTTTGGCACTTTGTGAATAACCTGTTTGCTTAAGGTGGCTCAATTCCATTTCCGCTGAGCACTATAAGCACGATCCCTCGTTAGCCATTTACAGTGGGTCAGAATGATCTAGGCGAGGTCTGGGATAACAAAAGTCTCCCCTTGAAAATCTCTGGTTTCAATGTGGTCTCCCATTGATTTGAGATAACACAAGTCCCCCTGAAGAAGACTAAGACTTTGTTAGCCGAAACACGTTGGGGGCCTTTATCTGGGGCAGGATTGTCAAAAAATGGTGAACAAATAAATGTGTAAGCCATTTACAGTGGGTCAGAATGATCTAGGCGAGGTCTGGGATAACAAAAGACTCCCCATGAAAATCTCTGGTCTCCCATTGATTGGAGATAACACAAGTCCCCCTGAAGAAGACTATGACTTGGTTAGCCGAAACACGTTGGGGGCGTTTATCTGGGACAGGATTGTCAAAAAAATGGTGAATAAATAAATGTGTAAGCCATTTACAGTGGGTCAGAATGATCTAGGCGAGGTCTGGGATAACAAAAGACTCCCCATGAAAATCTCTGGTCTCCCATTGATTGGAGATAACACAAGTCCCCCTGAAGAAGACTATGACTTGGTAAGCCGAAACACGTTGGGGACGTTTATCTGCGGCAGGATCGTCAAAAAATGGTGAACAAATAAATGTGTAACAAACTTGATTGGTGAAAGGAGCAAGGAAGGTGAACTGATCCACAATTGCTCCCTTCACCAATCAAGTTTGTTACACATTTATTTGTTCATCATTTTTTGGCACTTTGTGAATAACCTGTTTGCTTAAGGTGGCTCAATTCCATTTCCGCTGAGCACTATAAGCACGATCCCTCGTAAGCCATTTACAGTGGGTCAGAATGATCTAGGCGAGGTCTGGGATAACAACAGACTACCCTTGAAAATCTCTGCTTTCAATGTGGTCTCCCATTGATTGGAGATAACACAAGTTCCCCTGAAGAAGACTATGACTTTGTTAGCCGAAACACATTGGGGGCGTTTATCTGGGACAGGATCGTCAAAAAATGGTGAACAAATAAATGTGTAAGCCATTTACAGTGGGTCAGAATGATCTAGGCGAGGTCTGGGATAACAAAAGACTCCCCCGTTGAAAATCTCTGGTCTCCCATTGATTGGAGATAACACAAGTCCCCTTGAAGAAGACTATGATTTTGTTAGCCGAAACGTGTTGGGGGCGTTTATCTGGGGCAGGATCGTCAAAAGAATGGTGAACAAATAAATGTGTAAGCCATTTACAGTGGGTCAGAATGATCTAGGCGAGGTCTGGGATAACAAAAGACTCCCCATGAAAATCTCTGGTCTCCTATTGATTGGAGATAACACAAGTCCCCCTGAAGAAGACTATGATTTTGTTAGCCAAAACGCGTTGGGGGCATTTATCTGGGGCAGGATCGTCAAAAAATGGTGAACAAATAAATGTGTAAGCCATTTACAGTGGGTCAGAATGATCTAGGCGAGGTCTGGGATAACAAAAGACTCCCGTTGAAAATCTCTGGTCTACCATTGATTTGAGATAACACAAGTCCCCCTGAAGAAGACTATGACTTGGTTAGCAGAAACACGTTGGGGGCGTTTATCTGGGGCATGATCGTCAAAAAATGGTGAACAAATAAATGTGTAAGCCATTTACAGTGGGTCAGAATGATCTAGGCGAGGTCTGGGATAACAAAAGACTGCCCATGAAAATCTCTGGTCTCCCATTGATTGGAGATAACACAAGTCCCCCCTGAAGAAGACTATGACTTGGTTAGCCGAAACGTGTTGGGGACATTTATCTGGGGCAGGATCTTCAAAAAAATGGTGAACAAATAAATGTGTAAGCCATTTACAGTGGGTCAGAATGATCTAGGCGAGGTCTGGGATAACAAAAGTCTCCCGTTGAAAATCTCTGGTCTCCCACTGATTGGAGATAATACAAGTCCCCCCTGAAGAAGACTATGACTTTGTTAGCCGAAACGTGTTGGGACGTTTATCTGGGGCAGGATCGTCAAAAAATGGTGAACAAATAAATGTGTAAGCCATTTACAGTGGGTCAGAATGATCAAGGCGAGGTCTGGGATAACAAAAGACTCCCCATGAAAATCTCTGGTCTCCCATTGATTGGAGATAACACAAGTCTCTCCTGAAGAAGACTGTGGCTTGGTTAGCCGAAACGCGTTGGAGCATTTATCTGGGGCAGGATCGTCTATTGTAAAACTTGTACCTGCCTACTTTATACCTTATTATGACCTTATTAAGACCCCTGGGGGTACTTTTGACTCTTTTCTCGAATATAATGTGTGGGGTGTGCAGCCCTATGTCCACTTACCTCTATGCGTCTTTTTAGATGGGTGGGGAGGAGTCAACAGTGAGGGCATTTGTTTGGTTTCAGAAATGGGTCGTAAACGACATACAATGGAGTAATGCACACACCTGACACACCCCCCGACACGTAAATGGCGATAACGACAGCGATGGCTCCGGCCAGGTACATGCAGAAGAAGTTCCCTTTGGTGTTCTGGCTGGTGACCCCCTGCGCCGTGGCCGCGACGGTGATCAGCTGCAAAGAAACAAAAATGGCGCTTACGTTGGGTTGTGTACATACGGCATAATATATACATCGTTTCGTCTCAGACTTCTTCAGGAGCGACCAATCCTTTATACCGTGGGAGTGGCCAGCCTGAAATCCTTGTGGGCCGGATCTGGCTTTCCTCCTGGGCGTGGCAAGAGGTCAGATGAGTGCGGAGAGAGGGTAAACAAACCTACTCTAGATCTGGTGGCGACCTTCGCCACGTACCGGAGGGGGGGGCGTGGGCGGCCTCTGGCTCGCTCGCGGCGTTGGGCGACCGTTCTGGGGTTCAAGGTCACCTGAGCTTCTCATAAACTGACGATTGCGCCACTTTCCTAAAACAGGATTTGAAAGCGCGGTACGGGGAACTTTCACATCACGCGCCCCAAACAGAAGAACGTTTATTTCTGGATGTGGCCAGATTTCGAAATCCAACGTACAAGAAAGGCAAAGGTGGATGTGAAAGAAAAAAAAAAAAAAACGCAGATTTGATTGTAAAAAAAAAAAAAGGATGGGGGGCATTTTTTGGGTATTAAAAAATGAGGGTCACCATGGATTGGAGGAGTCCAACCGCAGGTGGTGGACGCAGAGCCGGATTAAGAACATCATGGGCCTGGTGCTGAGGGTTTACACATCAATCATGGGCATCACTGGGCTGGGCCTACCTTAAAGTAGGGGCCTGGAGCTACAGCTCCAATAGCCCCTATGTTAATCCGGCCCTGGCACACCAGAAAGGTTTCCTACATCTGGCAGCAAGGAGCGGTATTGAAAATATTTTTTTGGTTTTTTTTAGAGGAATTTCATGAAATTTGGGAAATTTTGGCAAATTTCACCATTCTGGTGGAATTCATCGGCGTCCAAGGGGACGGTGAAATGAAGAACGTTTTTCATGGCTTTGAGAGCACAATGGGCTATAAAAGGCTCCTGAGGGTTCCAGAAGCTCCCTCATGCCCAAAAAAAGGGACCCCCTTTTTTTCACGAAGAAAAAAATAAAAAAAAAGAGTAACGTAAAATATCAGCACATAAATAAATACCAAACTGCCAAAAAAAAAAGAAAAAAAGAGTATAATGTAAAATAACAGCACATAAATAAATACCAAACTGCCAAAAAAATAAATAAAAAAATGTAAAATGTAAAATAACAGCACATAAATAAATACCAAACTGCCAAAAAAAAAAAGAAAAAAAAGTAAAACATAAAAATACAGCACATAAATAAATACCAAACTGCCAAAAAAAAAGAAAAAAAAGAGTATAATGTAAAATAACAGCACATAAATAAATACCAAACTGCCAAAAAAAAAAGAAAAAAAAAGTAAAATGTAAAATAACAGCACATAAATAAATACCAAACTGCCAAAAAAAAGGAGTATAATGTAAAATATCAGCACATAAATAAATACCAAACTGCCGGAAAAAAAAGGAGTAAAATGTAAAATAACAGCACATAAATAAATACCAAACTGAAAAAAAAAAAAGAAAAAAAAAGAGTAACGTAAAATATCAGCACATAAATAAATACCAAACTGCCAATAAAAAAAAGGAAAAAGGAGTAAAATGTAAAATAACAGCACATAAATAAATACCAAACTGCCAAAAAAAAAAGAAAAAAATGTAAAATGTAAAAATACAGCACATAAATAAATACCAAACTGCCAAAAAAAAAAAGCAAAATGTAAAATAACATCACATAAATAAATACCAAACTGCCAAAAAAAAAAGAAAAAGGAGTAAAATAACAGCACATAAATAAATACCAAACTGCCAAAAAAAAAGAAAAAAAAAGGAGTAAAATGTAAAATAACAACACATAAATAAATACCAAATTGCCAAAAAAAAAGAAAAAAAAAGTAAAATGTAAAATAACAGCACATAAATAAATACCAAACTGCCAAAAAAAAGTAAAAAAAAAACAATTTTCAGAGAATCGTGCAATCCACCATCCCGATTGGCTGATCCTCAGCAGATCAATAGGCGGATGTTCAGGTCAGCGGAAAAATTTCCAGTCTTGGATTCTCGGATCTCCGTCTCTCTGCCAGGATGGGTTAATAATCTGGCAGGGGTGGATTGGCGAGGGCTGTGGGTAATACGGGTCGTACTCTGCCCTCTACTGATATATTCCGTAATCAGGAATTTTTATGGGGATGAAGTAGCTGAGAAGTGATCAATAATTCCGATAACGACTAATAAACAGCTGCGATTACTAATGGGAGGCATGGTGGCCACACTCAGCTGATGGCAGGCTTCCCAGCAGCCTCACAGACGTGCTGCCACTCACAATGATGGGTCACCGCCGAGCGAGAGAGAGATGAGACGCTGGCACCCCATGTGATCGTCTGATCGGGGGTTATAGATGGGGCACAGAAGGGCAAATCACAGGTATTGCTAAAGATTATGCTAACCCTAACACCAACCCTAACACCAACCCTAATGCTCACCCTAACACCAACCCTAACACCAACCCTAATGCTCACCCTAACACCAACCCTAACACCAACCCTAATGCTAACCCTAAACGTTACCCTAAAGTTAACCCTAACCCTAATGCTGTCCCAAACACCAACCCAGATACCAGCCTTAGCTCTATCCCTATCACTGCCCCTTATGCTAAACCTAACTCTAATCCCAATGACAAGCCTAACTCTAATGCCATCCCAATGCTAACCCTAACACTATCCCTACCTAACTCTAACCCTAATATTAACCCCGACTCCACAGCTATCCCTAACACCAACCCAGATACCAGCCCTAGCTCTATCCCTATAACTGCCCCTTATGCTAAATCTAACTCTAACCCTAGCACCATCCCTCCCTAACCCTAATGCCAAGCCTAACTATAATGCTATCCCCAACGCTAACCTCGGTGCCAACCCTAACTCTAACCATAATGTTAGCCCTAAATCTAACCCCATTTCTTACCTTAATGTTAACTCTAACGCTGTCTCTAACCCTAACACTAACCTTAATACTAGTCCTAACTCTAACCCAGGCTATCCCTGTCACTAACCCTTATGCTAAATCTAACTCTAACCCTAACGCCAAACCTAACTCTAATGCTATCCCCAACACTAACCTCGATGCCAACCCTAACTTAACCAATGTTAATGCTAACCCTAATACTAGCCCCAACTCTAACCCTAACACTATCCTTCCCCAACTCTAACCCTAACACTATCCTTCCCCAACTCTAACCCTAACACTATCCTTCCCCAACCCTCACTCTAACCCTAATGCTAAACCTATCTCTAACCCTAACACTATCCCTCCCTAACTCCAACCTGATCACTACACTGATCCTTATGCTAACCCTAACTCTAACCCTAATGACAAGCCTAACTCCCTAACTCTAATGCTATCCCTAACACTAACCTCAATGCCAACCCTAACTAAACCAAAATGCTAGCCCTAAATCTAACCCCACTTCTTAGCCTAATGCTAACTTTAACGTTATCCTTAACACCAACCCTAAAACTAAGACCAACACTATATTTCCGTAAGCCTAGCTCTAACCCTTTATAGCCTGACTTTAACTCTAACCCTAATGGTAAACCTAACTCTAACCCTATTGACAAGCCAAGCTCAAATACTATCCCAATGCTAACCCTAACACTATCCCTCCGTAACTCTAATACTAATCCTAACACCCTAAATCTAACCCCAACTCCAACCATAATGATCGCCCTAAATCTAACCTAACTCGAACACTATCCCTAACTAACCTTAATGCTAACCCTAACTCCAAACCCAATGCTAATCCTAATGTTATCCCTAACACCAACCCTAATGCTAAGCCTAATAATAGGCCTAACTTGAACACTATTCTTCCCTAACACTTTATACCCTAACTTTAACCCTAATGACAAGCCTAACCCTAATGCCATCCCAATGCTATCCCTAACTCTAACCCTTCCTAACTCTACTGCTATCCATAACACTAACCTTAATACTAGCCCTAACTCCAACCCCTTTACCCTAACTCTAACACTAATGCTAAACCTAACTTTAACCCTAATTACAAGCCTAACTCAAATGCTAATCCTAACTATAACCCCAACACTATCCCCTCCTTAACACTAATGCTAACCTTGGCTCTAACTCTAAAGCCATGCTTAATACTAGCCCTAAATCTAACCCTTATACTCTAAACCTAACTCTAACCCTAACACTAACCCTCCCTAATTCTAACCCAAAATCTATCCCTATCACTACACCTAACTCTAACCCTAATGCCAAGCCTAACTCTAACGCTATATCTAACACTAACCTTAATGCTAACCCTAACCAAAATACAAGCCCTAAAATCTAACCCTTACTCCAACCCTTATGCTAAACATAACCCCAACCCTAATGCCAAGCCTAACCCTCATGCTATCTCTAAAACGAATGTGAATCAAGAGATACAACACCATAATCACAGGACTACCCGTGCTCGGCCTTCGGAAGAAACCATCTAACACTTTCTTGACCACCCATGGTGCTTGGCTCTCACACAGCCAGGTGGGTCCCGTCCATAGCGGCCCTTGATTTGGGAAACCGCCCATGAAACTGCTCTGTTCTACCAAGGCGGCACACCTGTGGTCCCCTAGCTGTCACCATTGGGGATGAGGTTGGGGGTTCACCATTACCGAGGCTTGCAGGTTCTAGATTCGTGGTCCCGGCCAATTTCTGTGTAGAAACCATAATGCATTGCATGGCCTTTGAACGATGGCCAGCCGGCTTAGAAGGACCAATAGGGGGGCTTTTGGATAAACCAGACCACCTCATCATATACAAGAGTAGGCATAGTGACAGAGCTGACAAACTGCATAGGGTCTACTTTAATGGATTGCTAGCTCTTTGGACCATCAACCTTTTTGTTTTTATTGGGGGGGGAGGTTGTTTCTTATTCTATTTTGTGGTTGATTTGAGGTCAGCGGTCCAAAGCATAGCAATTGTTTTTGGTGCCTCCCTGTCCCCCCGTGGCAGTGGCCAGCCTTCCTATGCCCTTTTTGTTAGCAATAGTTTGCCACCTCCCCGTAGGCTTCACTGGGATTGGCCTCTAAGTTTGGGTTTGCCAAAATTGGAACAAGATTTGCCGAACCTCCTGTGAATGGAACCCAGGGAGATATTTGGTCACCTTAACAGGTGCCCCCCTCTATTCCCATTATGGTGCCTCCTCCCCGTAGGTTTCACTGGGATTGGCCTCTAAGTTTGGGTTTGCCGAATTTGGAACAAGATTTGCCGAACCTCCTGTGTATAGAACCCGGGGAGATATTTGGTCACCTTAACAGGTGCCCCCTCTATTCCCATTATGGTGACATCTCTTGGATTTGGATAGTTGTCACCATTTATGACCCAATGATAATGTTCACCAGGACAAAGAGGTCACCAGGATACTTTAACCACCCCCCACCCCCCCAAAAAAAGTTTTGGCTTCTAATACACGTCAATCACCCCCTCAATGCAATTCCACCATCATCCGTATCATGCCGGTATTTTTGAACATTTTTTGGGTTACTCACAAGCAGAACAAAGACTCCAAGAAATTCGGCGAGGCATTCCCGGGCAAGGGTGTTCCTGAGTCTCAGCCGGTTCTGCAGCCTCTCCCGTGCAGGCCAGTATGCCATGTCACACCAGGTGCCAGCGGAGGATGAGAGGGTGAAGAGGAGGGGTGATGTCTTCTTATACGGAGCTCTATTACAGGGAGATAAGAGGGTCACCCAACCGTACATCGCCAACTTATCTGCTCCATTATACCACCTACCCGTCCAAAGATCTGCAGTCACAGCAGGTCAGGCCCCATAATCAGCATTTCGGTGCCGGTTTTTATTACATTTCTCCAGTTGGAATAAATCTTTTATTTTTTTTATTTTTTTTTTTTTCATTTTGCATAATTTTTTTTTATTTATTTTTATTGATAATTATGAATCGTTGGGGCCCCTCTCATACCTAAAATGGCTTACAAAATTTTACAATGTAAAGATCTGAGAATTTTGAATTTTTTTTTCTTTTTTTTAGAGTTTAGATTACTTAAAACTTTTTTTGTTTTTTTTTACATTTCTTTTAAAGGTATTTTCATACCTCAGGGTACATAAACCCATAATCTGCTTTTCAGTGAAATTTTTTTTTTTTTTTACATTTTTCCAGTTACAATAATTTTTTTTTTATTTGCATAACAACGTTTTTTTTTTTTTTTCATTGAAAATTGTTGGGACCCCTCTCATCCTAAAATGGTTTACCAAATTTTGTAATGCCAAGATCTGAGAGTTTTGCATTTTTTTTTTTAGATTACTTTATTCTTTTCTTGTTGTTTTTACATTTATTTTAAAGGTATTTTCATACCTCAGGGTATATAAACCCACAATCAGCTTTTCAGTGAATGCTTTTTTATTTTTTCATTTTGCATAATTATTATTTTTTTTATTGAAAATGATGAATCGTTGGGGCCCCTCTCATACCTAAAATGGTTTACAAAATTTTGCAATGTAAAGATCTGAGAGTTTTTAATTTTTTTTTTTTTTTTAGAGTTTAATTACTTTTACCTTTTTTGTTGTTTTTACATTTATTTTAAAGGTATTTACATACCTCAGGGTATATAAACCGTAATCAGCTTTTTGGTGATTTTTTTTTTTATACATTTTTTCAGTTAGAACAAAACTTTTTTTTTTAATTTGCATTATTACATTTTTTTTCCATTGAAAATTGTGAATTGCTGGGTCCCTCTGTTGTACCTAAAATGGTTTACAAAAAAAAGTTTTCTCACAGAGTTTTGGTATTTGTTTTTTTTTTATTTTTATTTTTTTTTTTTTTAGAGAATTGATTACTTCATTCTTTTTTTGTTGTTGTTGTTTTTACATTTCTTTTAAATAGTTTTAAAAATCTGCAGATCACAGGCGATTTTGTGCCCATTTAGGGACTCTTCCTGCTGCAGAAGGCATTTTTTTTTTTAACAGCAAAAAATCTGAGAAAACTATAAAAAAATGGTTATTTTTAGTGCGCCCAGTACACAAGGGGAACACCAAAAAAAATAAATAAATAAAGCTAAAGTTTAACTCTATATATATTTTTCCTTTCCTGGTTCCTCTTTCACCCTTATCAAAGATGACGTTTTTAAATAAAACCTTTACATTTCCATACCTCAGGGTATATAACCTCATAATTAGCCTTTCAGTAAATATTTATTTTACATTTTTCTAGTTAGAACTATTTTTTTTTTTTGCATAATTACATTTTTTAAATTAAAAATTGTGTGTGTGTGTTTTTTTAGGGGTCTCTGTTGTACCTAAAATGGTTTAGAAAAAACATTTTTTTTATAGGTTAAGTGCAATGTAAAGCTCTGAGAGTTTTGAAATTAGTTTTTTTGATTTTTTTTTTTTTTTTGAGTGCTGATTACTTTATTTTTTTTTTGTTGCTGTTGTTTTTACATTCTTTTTTTAACAGCAAAAAAATCAGAGAAACAAAAAAAAAATAAAGCTAAAGGTTACCCTTTATATATTTTTGCCCTTATAAAAGATAATGACATTTTTAAATAAAACCTTTTAAATTTAATTTGCATATTTCAGGGTATATAACCCCATAATTAGCGTTTCAGTAAAAGTTTATTTTACATTTTTCCAGTTAGAACAGATCTTTTTTTTTTTTGTATAATTACATTTTTTTTTTTTTTGTAATTCCTTTATTTAGAAACAGAGAATTAACAATCAAGAGTAGTCAGCAGTATCAAATTGACAATGAGGACACCGTGACAGGAACAATGATACAGTGATACAGTTTCACATCGCATAGTCTTAATCATGGGTTGAGAGAACCTTGAGCATTGCTTGTGTGATACCTCAGGGGGCTTCCATCGGCGAAAGGCGCGGGGCAACAGGCCCGCAGGAGTGGGTATCCCCCCCTCCTGCACCCGCAGCATTCGACCTAGGAAGCCGCTGATAGTGAGGGATTGTCAGATTTCGCTGTTTATTTTATAACATAAACTCATAACAGGGAGAGGAGGAGTCCCGTCAGTACGGGATACTCCTAGAAATACCTAGATAAAGGAATAGGAAGGGTTGGACCCCGTTGGAGGGGTGTATAACAGGGGGTGGGTGCCGGAGATCCAAC
>BLSH010234886.1:1318806-1338722 GCA_018402905.1 Glandirana rugosa | reverse complement strand
ATTTTTGATTTGTTATTTTCTAAACAAGATTGATTTTTTAACATTTTTTTTTTAGTAAGTAGCTTTGTGGCTAATATATGGGAATTTATACGTTTACATTTACTTTTCCAAAATTAATTTTTACAGTAATAGAAAATTTTCCCGTTTTTTATATATTTCCCATTGACGAACATATATCCCGTGTGATTTTTATTAGTACAACATAACCAAAGAGTCTAAAAAACGACAATTTTTTTATTATTATTATTCGTTGTGTGATGTTTTTTTTTAGGTTTTTGGTAATATCCATGTGGTCTCTGAGGTTTTTTTATCGTTAAAAATTTTTTGTGGGCTTCCCAGGCTATAAGTGGATTATCCACTGATGGGGTGTTCACAGGGAAAAAGTCCCGGATGGCTGAGAGGAGCTCTGCTCTGGTCTCCTCAGATTGCAAAAATTTACATTTTTTTTAACTTAAAAATTGCTATTTTTTTGGAGTCTCTGGTGTACCTATAATGGTTTTTGGATTTTTTTTTGTAGTGTGTTGCTTATTATTATTATTTTTTTAACAGCAAAAAATCTGAGAAACCAATACAACATGATTATTTTTAGTGTGCCCTATATACAAGCAGTTACCCTTTATATATTTTTTGCCCTTTTAAAAGATAATGACATTTTTAATTAAAACCTTTTCATTTACATTTGCATATTTAAGGGTATATAATCGGTGTTTCGATGAATGATTTTTTTTTTACAATTTTTTAGTTAGAACAAATCTTTTATTGTTTAGTTTTTAATATTTTGCATAATTAGATTTTTTTTCATTGAAAATTGTAAATTGTTGGGGGCCTCTGTTGTACCTAAAATGTTTTTTTTTTTTTTTAATGTTTTTTCATTTGTTAAGTGCAATGTAAAGCTCTGAGAGTTTTGAAATTCGTTATTTAGATTTTTGATTTTAAAGTTTTGAGTACTTTATTTATTTTTTTTTTGTTTTAACATTTCTTTTAAATGGTTTTAAAAATGTGCAGATCCCAGGCGATTTTGTGCATATTCAGGGATTGTTCCTGTTGGCACTGCTTTCTGCTGCAGAAGACATTTTTTTTTTTTACAGCAGAAAATAAATAATAATAATAAAAAAATGGTTATTTTTAGTGTGCCCAATACATAAGGGGAAAAAAAAATAAAGCTAAAGTTTAACTTTCATACATTTTTCCTTTTCTGGTTTCTCTTTCACCCTCATCAAAGATAATGAGATAAAAAAAAAGAAAAAAAAATTAAATTTTATCAATTCCAGTAACAAATTTCTAAGCACACATGAGGCAATTCCCTCCTGCGTAGATCAATATTGCACTCGTATGATTTCTGTTTAATAGACAGAAACAAATCGATGACGGTGTATTATCTTCGATAAGCTTCGGGTTTATCTCCAGCGAGAAGTAAATAAGAAATCAGTAATGAACTCTGATCTCTAATGAACTTACTGGAGGAAAAAAAACAAAACAAAAACATCAGAATGAAAATACATTTCTTGAGTTTGGAAATTTAAAGTGACGGGAATCGACAATCATTTTTTTCTGTTTGCTTCCACTGGATGTGGGATTTATTTATTTAATGATTTTTTTTTCAATTTTAATTAATTTTTTTATTTAATTTATATTTTTTATGTAATTTGTTTCACATCCACTTAGATTTATTGATAAATATGTGAAATGTTTTTGATTTTTTAAATCTGATTTTATTTGTTTTGCATCCACTAAGATTTAATAATAAATATGTGAAATGTTTTTGAATTTTTTAAATTTGATTGTATTTGTTTCGCATCCACTAAGATTTAATGATAAATATGTGAAATGTATTTGACATTTTTTAAAATGTATTTTATTTGTTTCGCATCCACTTAGATTTAATGATAAATATGTGAAATGTTTTTGATTTTTTTTTATTTGATTTAATTTGTTTCACATCCACATGGATTTACTGATAAATATGTGAAATGTATTTGATTTTTTTTATTATTTAATTTGTTTCACATCCACTTAGATTTACTGATAAATATGTGAAATGTTTTTGATTTTTTTAAAATTTGATTTTATTTGTTTCGCATCCACTTAGATTTAATGATAAATATGTGAAATGTATTTGATTTTTTTTTTATTTGTTTCAAATCCACTTACATTTACTGATAAATACGTGAAATGTTTTTGATTTTTTTTTATTTGATTTTATTTGTTTCGCATCCACTTAGATTTAATGATAAATATGCGAAATGTATTTGATATTTTTATTTTTATTTAATTTTCTTCACATCCACATGGATTTACTGATAAGTATTTGAAATGTATTGATTTTTTTTTATTTAATTTGTTTCACATCCACTTAGATTTACTGATAAATATGTGAAATGTATTTTATTTATTTAATTTTTTATTTGATTTAATTTGTTTCAGATCCACTTGGATTTACTGATAAATATGCGAAATGTATTTGATATTTTTATTTTTATTTAATTTGTTTCACATCCACATGGATTTAATGATAAATATGTGAAATGTATTTTTTTTTCTGATAGACTGCGCATTTATAAAATGTTGGCAAGTTTTTTTTTGACCTGATGAACTCTTTTTTATTCCACCAGTTTTTTTTTTTATTATTAAAGTGTAACTAAAAGCAAAACGTTTTTTTTTTTTTTTTTGATAAAGTAAGGCAGGGTTAGAATGATGATCAGTTTTTTTGCCATTTGTGTCCTCCACCATGACAGCACCACCTGTTGACTCGTTGGCTTCCATTGTGGTGTCTTCATACTGGAAGACCAATCCAACAATGGTCCTCCACCATGACAGCACCACCTATTGACTCGTTGACTTCCACTGTGGTGTCTTCATACTGGAAGACAAATCCAACAATGGTCCTCCACCATGACAGCACCACCTGTTGACTCCCTGGCTTCCACTGTGGTGTCTTCATACTGGAAGACCAATCCAACAATGGTCCTCCACCATGACAACTTCACCTGTTGACTCCCTGGCTTCCACTATGGTGTCTTCATACTGGAAGACCAATCCAACAATGGTCCTCCACCATGACAGCACTACCTGTTGACTCGTTGGATTCCACTGTGGTGTCTTCATACTGGAAGACCAATCCAACAATGGTCCTCCACCATGACAGCACCACCTGTTGACTCGTTGGCTTCCACTGTGGTGTCTTCATACTTGAAGACGAGTCCAACAATGGTTTTCCACCATGACAGAACCACCTGTTGACTCGTTGGCTTCCACTGTGGTGTCTTCATACTGGAAGACGAGTCCAACAATGGTCCCACACTATGAGAGCACCACCTATTGACTCGTTGGCTTCCACTGTGGTGTCTTCATACTGGAAGACCAATCCAACAATGGTCCTCCACCATGACAACTTCACCTGTTGACTCCCTGGCTTCCACTATGGTGTCTTCATAGTGGAAGACCAATCCAACAATGGTCCTCCACCATGACAGCACCACCTGTTGACTCGTTGGCTTCCACTGTGGTGTCTTCATACTTAAAGACGAGTCCAACAATGGTCCCACACTATGACAGCACCACAAAGCACTGCCCATTGACCACTCATGGACTGACCTGTTGACTTCACTTTACCAATGTTGGCATTGGAGGAGGACATGTGGATGGGTCAGAATCGCCAAGTAGCCGGTTTAAATGCCCATCTGAACAAAACCCTTGCCGAGAAACCTTTCGTCCCAGATGGGAAAACTATTCAATGGAATGTCTCCTACACTGCCAGGAAGGTCAAGAACTTCCACTTATGGTCACTGCAAGGAACGTTGCCGATAACCCACCTGTCAGCCACTGAAAGGGTGTAAGGGAATGCCAACTTTTCAAGACAGAATTCAGCTGGACAATAGTCCGAGGCCAAATCCCCTTGGGATGGAATCTCCTACACAGCCAGGAAGCTGAAGAACCTCCTCTTATGGTCACCATGAGGAACCTAGCTGATCACCCACCTGTCAGCCGGTGAAATGGTGAAAAGAAGTGCCAACTTTCCAAGATGGAATTCTGATGAATAACAGTCCTAGACCAACCCCTGTGGAGAGGATGCTGGGAGCAGTAGTCCTTCAGGATGTGAAGACTGTCATGTCCGTCCTTGGCTCTAGGTGGATAATTGTCTACATTTCACACCGAGATGAAATTCCACCAAATCTAATGCATGTCTTCCCCGGGCTCCATTGTCTGTCGCTGGATATTCTTCACCGTCCTCCTCCGTTGTGTCCTCCAATGACCCGTTTCATTTTCACGCCTCCTTGCACCCTCCCTTCAGATCAATCATTCATCTCTTATTTCCCAACTTCTGGATATCATGTCCAAGAAAGCTTTCCTGAGTGTGGACAACGATACCAATGAATAGGGCTCCCCGGCATCCATAGTGGTTCAGCCCAGATTCGTGAAGGGTTCTTCATGCCCCAAACCCCCACATGTGGTACAGTCAGAATGGATAAATAACACTCCACCCTTGCAACACCTCATATGGTTTACTCCAGTCTTATAAAGGCCACTAACCTCCCCCAACACTTGCGTGGCCCTGGCTGGTACAACTTTCATTACATTGGCTCTAAGAGATCACATGACACCATTACACTGACGGCTTTCATTACATTGGCTCTAGGTGATCACATGACACCATTACATTGGCTCTAAGAGATCACATGACACCATTACACTGACGGCTTTCATTACATTGGCTCTACGTGATCACATGACACCATTACATTGGCTCTACGTGATCACATGACACCATTACATTGGCTCTACGTGATCACATGACACCATTACATGGGCTCTAAGTGGTCACATGACACCATTACATTGGCTCTATGTGATCACATGACATCGTTACATGGGCTCTAAGTGGTCACGTGACACCATTATACTGATGCTTTTATTACATTGGCTCTAAGTGGTCACATGACACCATTACAGTGACAGTTTTCATTACATTGGCTCTAGGTGGTCACATGACACCATTACACTGATGGCTTTCATTACATTGGCTCTAAGTGATCACATGACACCATTACATTGGCTCTAAGTGGTCACATGACACCATTACACTGATGGCTTTCATTACATTGGCTCGAAGTGGTCACATGACACCATTACACTGACGGCTTGCATTACATTGGCTCTACGTGATCACATGACACCATTACATGGGCTCTAAGTGGTCACATGACACCATTACATTGGCCCTATGTGATCACATGACATCATTATATGGGCTCTAAGTGGTCACATGACACCATAATACTGACGCTTTCATTACATTGGCTCTAGGTGGTCACATGACACCATTACATTGGCTCTAAGTGGTCACATGACACCATTTCACTGATGGCTTCATTACATTGGCTCTAAGTGATCACATGACACCATTACATTGGCTCTAAGTGGTCACATGACACCATTACACTGACGGCTTTCATTACATTGGCGCTAAGTGATCACATGACACCATTACATTGGCTCTAAGTGGTCACATGACACCATTACACTGACAGCTTTCATTACATTGGCTCTACGTGATCACATGACACCATTACATGGGCTCTAAGTGGTCACATGACACCATTACATTGGCTCTACGTGATCACATGACACCATCACATGGGCTCTAAGTGGTCACATGACACCATTACATTGGCTCTACTTGATCACATGACACCATTACATTGGCTCTACGTGATCACATGACACCATTACATGGGCTCTAAGTGATCACATGACACCATTACATGGGCTCTAAGTGGTCACATGACACCATTACATTGGCTCTACGTGATCACATGACACCATTACACTGATGGCTTTCATAACATTGAATTGGACAACTGGTAATCAGTTGTGCGATATTGTGGGATGTCAAACCAATTTCTAAGGCTCAACGGCCCTGGTGAGGCCGCTCTCGTCAGATGGGGGTCACCTCAACTGGGGTACCCAGAATCCAAATCCAGAGAGAGAGGAGAAAAGGAAGAACACCAAACCACAAATGTGACCAAGGAAACCTTAGTCATTCATCAAATAAATGGGGGGAAAAAACAGCCAACGCATTTTGGGCACAAAAAAAACCTCTTTGCTGACCATTTATGGTCCATTTTGAAACTTTATTGACTTTGATAGTTCTAAGTCCTTACAAGAATATATACAACATCCCAGCCCTGATGAAGGAGTGTTCAGACCCCCGAAACCTGTTGGTTATTTATTTTCTTTCAATTATTCGATGAACAATGAAAGTTTTCTTGGATTTGTGGTTTGGCGCTCTTCATGCCGCCTTTTTCCTTCAGCTTTCAATGTTCTGGCCTTGGGGGGACCAATGTTGGAACCACCACAATAAAATGCACAAGAAGAGTTAAATGTATTCCACCCCATGGAAGAGATGGCAGCGGGCCTGGCACGTGGGTCACCTGACTTATAATCTGGCCAAGCTCTGGGATCTCTGGGTAAAAATTTACCCGACCAGCACAATGGGAGCAGCTAAAGTACACGAGATGTCCCGAGCTCGGCTGATGGAGATATCTTCATAAGTTACTGAACAATCTATAGAGATCTGGAAGATTCTCCACCCCAAGACTGTTCTACTTACTATGGACAGAGCTACTGAGTACGTTCCGTTATCTGTACCCCTCATCTCTGACACGTATATAGAACATACATGACCATAGAACCTACATGACCATAGAACATACATGACCATAGAACCTACATGACCATAGAACATACATGAACATAGAACATACATGACCACAGAACCTACATGACCATAGAACATACATGACCATAGAACCTACATGACCATAGAACATACATGACCATAGAACCTACATGAACACAGAACATACATGAACACAGAACATACATGAACATAGAACCTACATGACCATAGAACATACATGAACACAGAACATACATGAACACAGAACCTACATGACCATAGAACCTACATGACCATAGAACATACATGAACACAGAACATGCATGAACACAGAACATACATGAACACAGAACCTATATGACCATAGAACCTACATGACCATAGAACATACATGAACACAGAACATACATGAACACAGAACATACATGAACATAGAACCTACATGACCATAGAACCTACATGACCATAGAACATACATGAACACAGAACATACATGAACACAGAACCTACATGACCATAGAACCTACATGACCATAGAACATACATGAACATAGAACCTACATGACCACAGAACCTACATGACCATAAAACATACATGACCATAGAACATACATGACCATAGAACATACATGACCATATAACCGACATGACCATAGAACATACATGAACATAGAACATACATGACCATACAACATACATGAACATACATGACCATAGAACATACATGAACATAGAACATACATGACCATAGAACATAAATGAACATAGAACATACATGACCATAGAACATGCATGAACATAGAACATACATGACCATTGAACATGCATGAACATAGAACATACATGACCATAGAACATACATGAACATAGAACATACATGACCATAGAACATACATGAACATAGAACATAGAACCTACATGACCATGGAACATACATGAACACAGAACATACATGAACATAGAACATACATGACCATAGAACCTACATGACCATAGAACATACATAAACACATAACATACATGACCATAGAACCTACATGACCATAGAACATAGAACCTACATGACCATAGAACCTACATGACCATAGAACCTACATGACCATAGAACATACATGAACATAGAGCATACATGACCATAGAACATAGATGACCATAGAACATAGATGACCATAGAACCTACATGACCAGAGAACCTACATGACCACAGAACCTACATGACCATAGAACATACATAACCATAGAACATAGATGACCATAGAACATACATGACCATAGAACATAGATGACCATAGAACATACATGACCATAGAACATAGATGACCATAGAACATAGATGACCATAGAACCTACATGACCATAGAACATACATGACCATAGAACATACATGACCATAGAACCTACATGACCATAGAACATAGATGAACACAGAACATAGATGACCATAGAACATACATGACCATAGAACATAGATGACCATAGAACATACATGACCATAGAACCTACATGACCATAGAACATACATAACCATAGAACCTACATGACCATAGAACATACATAACCATAGAACATAGATGACCATAGAACATACATGACCATAGAACCTACATGACCATAGAACATACATAACCATAGAACAAAGATGACCATAGAACATAGATGACCATAGAACATAGATGACCATAGAACCTACATGACCATAGAACCTACATGACCATAGAACATAGATGACCATAGAACCTACATGACCATAGAACATAGATGACCATAGAACATAGATGACCATAGAACCTACATAACCATAGAACATAGATGACCATAGAACATAGATGACCATAGAACCTACATGACCATAGAACCTACATGACCATAGAACATAGATGACCATAGAACCTACATGACCATAGAACATAGATGACCATAGAACATAGCTGACCATAGAACATGCAATACCATAGAACATAGATTACCATAGAACATACATGACCATAGAACCTACATGACCATAGAACCTACATGACCATAGAACATACATGACCATAGAACATAGATGACCATAGAACATACATGACCATAGAACCTACATGACCATAGAACATACATAACCATAGAACATAGATGACCATAGAACATACATGACCATAGAACCTACATGACCATAGAACATAGAGGACCATAGAACATACATGACCATAGAACATAGATGACCATAGAACCTACATGACCATAGAACATAGATGACCATAGAACCTACATGACCATAGAACATACATGAACATAGAGCATACATGACCATAGAACATACATAACCATAGAACATAGATGACCATAGAACATACATGACCATAGAACCTACATGACCATAGAACATAGATGACCATAGAACATAGATGACCATAGAACCTACATGACCAGAGAACCTACATGACCACAGAACCTACATGACCATAGAACATACATAACCATAGAACATAGATGACCATAGAACATACATGACCATAGAACATAGATGACCATAGAACCTACATGACCATAGAACATAGATGAACACAGAACATAGATGACCATAGAACATACATGACCATAGAACATAGATGACCATAGAACATACATGACCATAGAACCTACATGACCATAGAACATACATAACCATAGAACCTACATGACCATAGAACATACATAACCATAGAACATAGATGACCATAGAACATACATGACCATAGAACCTACATGACCATAGAACATATATAACCATAGAACAAAGATGACCATAGAACATAGATGACCATAGAACATAGATGACCATAGAACCTACATGACCATAGAACCTACATGACCATAGAACATAGATGACCATAGAACCTACATGACCATAGAACATAGATGACCATAGAACATAGATGACCATAGAACATACAATACCATAGAACATAGATGACCATAGAACATACATGACCATAGAACCTACATGACCATAGAACCTACATGACCATAGAACATAGATGACCATAGAACCTACATGACCATAGAACATAGATGACCATAGAACATAGATGACCATAGAACCTACATAACCATAGAACATAGATGACCATAGAACATAGATGACCATAGAACCTACATGACCATAGAACCTACATGACCATAGAACATAGATGAGCATAGAACCTACATGACCATAGAACATAGATGACCATAGAACATGCAATACCATAGAACATAGATGACCATAGAACATAGCTGACCATAGAACATGCAATACCATAGAACATACATGACCATAGAACCTACATGACCATAGAACATACATGACCATAGAACATACATGACCATAGAACATACATGACCATAGAACCTACATGACCATAGAACATACATAACCATAGAACATAGATGACCATAGAACATACATGACCATAGAACCTACATGACCATAGAACATAGAGGACCATAGAACATACATGACCATAGAACATAGATGACCATAGAACCTACATGACCATAGAACATATATGACCATAGAACCTACATGACCATAGAACATAGATGACCATAGAACATAGATGACCATAGAACATACAATACCATAGAACATAGATGACCATAGAACATACAATACCATAGAACATAGATGACCATAGAACATACATGACCATAGAACCTACATGACCATAGAACCTACATGACCATAGAACATACATGACCATAGAACATAGATGACCATAGAACATACATGACCATAGAACCTACATGACCATAGAACATACATGACCATAGAACATAGATGACCATAGAACATACATGACCATAGAACCTACATGACCATAGAACATACATAACCATAGAACATAGATGACCATAGAACATACATAACCATAGAACCTACATGACCATAGAACCTACATAACCATAGAACATAGATGACCATAGAACATACATGACCATAGAACCTACATAACCATAGAACATAGATGACCATAGAACCTACATGACCAGAGAACGTAGATGACCATAGAACCTAAATGACCATAGAACATAGATGACCATAGAACCTAAATGACCATAGAACATAGATGACCATAGAACATAGATGACCATAGAACCTACATGACCATAGAACATAGATGACCATAGAACCTACATGACCATAGAACATAGATGACCATAGAACATAGATGACCATAGAACATACATGACCATAGAACATACATGACCATAGAACCTTCCTTCCCACCACTGTGCTGCCCCATACGTCTTCCGTGTGTCCACTTGCTGACTCCGCCTTTTAATGGCACTTTTTGTTTAAATCAGAATTTTTTGCTAAAAAAATGACTTAGTACCCCAAACATATTTTTTTTTTAGCAGAGACCCTGGAGAATAAAATTTCAATTGTTGCAATTTTTTTTACGCCGCCTGGTTTTTGAGCAAAACGGTTTCTTACGCGCAATTTGCTTTGGAAAAAAGATGCTTTAATACGTTTTTTTTTTGTATTTTTATTGTTGTTTACAAGTTAAAATATTTTTTTTTGCTAGAAAATTGCTTAGAACCCGTAAACATTATATATATATATTTTTTTTTTCAGTCACCCTAGAGAATAAAATGGCGGTCGTTGCAATACTTTACAAACGCAAATTTTTTTTGGGAAAAAATACACAAAAAATAAAAGTAAAGTTAGCGCAAATTTTTGTCTATATTGTGAAAGGTAGCGTTACACCGAGTAAATTGATACCCAACGTGTCACGCTTCAAAATTGCGCCCGCTCGTGGAATGGCGACAAACTTTGGTACTTAAAAATCTCCATTGGCGACGCTTAAAAATTTCTACAGGCTACCAGTTTAGAGTTACAGAGGAGGTCTAGTGCTAGAATTATCGCTCTCACTCTAAGGATCGCGGCGATACCTCACATGTGTGGTTTGAGCGCCGTTTTCATAAGCGGGCGCAACTTACGTAAGCGTTCGCTTCTGCATTCCAGCTCGGAGGGACAGGGCGCTTTAAGTTTTTTTTTTTTTTTTTTACATTTTATTATTTTATTTTTTCACTGTCCATTTAAAAAAAATGTTTCATCACTTTTATTCCTATTATAAGGCATGCTTAATAGAAATAAGCAGGACAGGACCTCTTTATGGAGAGATCTGGGGGTCAAAAATACAAGAAATCTCTCCTCTAGCAAAGAAGGGAGGGGGGCACTTGAATTTTTTTTTAAATTTATTTTATTTTTTTACTTTTACACTGTCCCTTTATTTATTTATTTTTTAATCACTTTTATTCCTACTACAAGGAATGTAAACGACCTTTGTGATAAAAATAAGGGATGACAGGTCCTCTTTATGGAGAGATCTGGGGTTAAAAAGACAAAAAAAAAGGAGGGATGGGGCACTTTATTTATTTATTTTTTTTCTTTTTACACTGTACCTTTTTTTTTTTTAATCACTTTTATTCCAATTACATGTAAACATCCCTTGTAATAGAAATAAGGGATGACAGGCCCTCTTTATAGAGAGATCTGGGGTCCATAAGACGTTAGGTACTCTTTATGGAGAAATCTGGGGTCCATAAGACCCCAGATCCCTCCTCTACCTTTACAAAAAAAAAAGGAGGGATGGGGATGCTTTAATTTTTTTAATTTTTTTTTATTTACACTGTCCCTTTAATTTTTTTAATTTATTTTATTTACACTGTCCCTTTAATTTTTTTTATTTACACTGTCCCTTTAATCTTTTTTTTATTTACGCTATCCTTTTAATTTTTTTAATCACTTTTATTCCTATTGCAAGAAATGTAAACATCCCTTGTAATAGAAATAAGGATGTCAGGTCCTCTTTATGGAGAAATCAGGTGTCCATAAGACTCCAGATCTCTCCTCTACCTTTACAAAAAAAAAAGGAGGGATGGGGCGCTTTAATTTTTTTAAAATTTATTTTATTTACTGTCCCTTTAATTTTTTTTTTTTATTTATTTTATTTACAGTGTTCCTTTAATTTTTTTTATTTATGCTATCCCTTTAATTTTTTTTAATCACTTTTATTCCTATTGCAAGAAATGTAAACATCCCTTGTAATAGAAATAAGGATGTCAGGTCCTCTGTATGGAGAGATACGGGGTCCATAAGACTCCAGATCTCTCCTCTACCTTTACAGGAAAAAAAAAAAAAGGAAGGATGGGGGCGCTTTATTTTTTATTTAATTTTTTTTAAATCACGTTTATTCCTATTACAAGAAATGTAAACATCCCTTGCAATAGAAATAAGGGGTGATGTGTCCTCTTTATGGAGAGATATAGGGTCCATAAGACCCCAGATCTCTCCTCTACCTTTACAAAAAAAAAGGAGGGATGGGGGTGCTTTAATTTTTTTTATTTATTTTATTTACACTGTCCCTTTAAAAAAAAAATTTAATCACTTTTATTCCTATTACAACAAATGTAAACATCCCTTGCAATAGAAATAAGGGATGACAGGTCCTCTTTATGGCAAGATCTGGGGTCTATAAGACCCCTAAATCTGGTGGGGCGCTTTAATTTTATTAATTTATTTTTTTTACACTGTCCCTTTAATTTTTTTTATTTATTTATTTTATTTACAGTGTCCCTTTCATTTTTTTTTATTTACACTATCCTTTTTTTTTTTTAATCACTTTTATTCCTATTGCAAGAAATGTAAGCATCCCTTGTAATAGAAATATGGATGTCAGGTCCTCTTTACATAAGACCCCAGATCTCTCCTCTACCTTTACAAAAAAAAAAAAGAGGGATGGGGGCGCTTTGTTTTTTTTTTAATTTATTTTATTTACACTGTCCTTTTATTTATTTTTTTTATTTATTTTATTTACAGTGTTCCTTTAATTTTTTTTCATTTATGCTATCCCTTTAATTTTTTTTAATCACTTTTATTCCTATTGCAAGAAATGTAAACATCCCTTGTAATAGAAATAATGATGTCAGGTCCTCTGTATGGAGAGATATGGGGTCCATAAGACTCCAGATCTCTCCTCTACCTTTACAGGAAAAAAAAAAGGAGGGATGGGGGCGTCTTAATTTTTTTTTAATTTATTTTATTTTGTATTTTTACACTTTCTCTTTCATTTTTATCTTTAATAAGGGATAACTGCCAGATCAAATTCTGGAAGCCAACAAAATCCCGGACGAGCCCCCAGCAGACAGGTCCTCTGTATGGAGAGATATGGGGTCCATAAGACCCCAGATCTCTCCTCTACCTTTACTAAAAAAAAAAAAGAAAGGATGGGGGCGCTTTATTTTTTATTTATTTTATTTAATTTTTTTAAAATCACTTTTATTCCTATTACAAGAAATGTAAACATCCCTTGCAATAGAAATAAGGGGTGTTGGGTCCTCTTTGTGGAGAGATATGGGGTCCATAAGACCCCAGACCTCTCCTCTACCTTTAAAAAAAAAAAAAGGAGGGATGGGGGTGCTTTAATTTTTTTTATTTATTTTATTTACACTGTCCCTTTAATTTTTTTTTTCTTTAAATCACTTTTATTCCTATTACAAGAAATGTAAAGATCCCTTGTAATAGAAATAAGGGATGACAGGTCCTCTTTATGGAGAGATATGGGGTCTATAAGATCCCTAAATCTGATGGGGGCACTTTAATTTTCTTTATTTATTTATTTTTTACACTGTCTCTTTAATTTTCAATAAGGCCCCCAAATCTCTCCTCTACCTTTAAAAGCAAAATATCAAAAAAAAAAAATTGTGTACTTCCGCCTTTGACAGGAAGTGACGTCATGACGTTGCTCTGGTCCTCCAAGACCATAGAGGTGATCGGAGATGATCTGGTCTCTGGTAGCCTCTGTGACCAAGCCCACGTGGACCGTCGGATTCTCGCCGGCGAGAACGGTAAGCCCAAGAAAAAACGAAGAGCGGGTGGGTGCCGCGCAGGACGAGGAAGGGGGAGAGAAGATTGGCTGAATGAATCAATGAGGAGCCATCTCTCCTCTCCCTCCCTGGGACGAGGCGTCGCCCCAACCCGTATCGGCTGTTCTTGGCTCCCAACCTGTTGACTATGAATGGTGGAGAGCTTATCGCTGAGCTGGCTCATTATGTGCAATCACCGGGCGGCCACACCTCATAACAACATCATTACCCGATACCGAGACGCCAACTCTGCATACCTCAGGGCCCGGTGCCAGCATGTGGGGGAGGGGGGGTTCCTTCAACTGTAACTTCTCCACTGACGTTCCTCAGTCACTTAGTGCCGCCTCACATGACCTCACCAGTCCCTGGGGTGCGCTGCAATCAGTTGACAACCTGACCATGAGAAGTCCACCTGAAAGTCCTACTGACCTGACCATGAGAAGTCCACCTGAAAGTACTACTGACCTGACTATGAAAAGTCCATCTGAAAGTCCTACTGACCTGACTATGAGAAGTCCACCTGAAAGTCCTACTGACCTGACTATGAAAAGTCCACCTGAAAGTCCTACTGACCTGACCATGAGAAGTCCACCTGAAAGTCCTACTGACCTGACTATGAAAAGTCCACCTGAAAGTCCTACTGACCTAACCATGAGAAGTCCACCTGAAAGTCCTACTGACCTGACTATGAAAAGTCCACCTGAAAGTCCTACTGACCTGACCATGAGAAGCCCACCTGAAAGTCCTACTGACCTGACTATGAGAAGTCCACCTGAAAGTCCTACTGACCTGACCTTGAGAAGTCCACCTGAAAGTCCTACTGACCTGACCATGAGAAGTCCACCTGAAAGTCCTACTGACCTGACCATGAAAAGTCCTACTGACCTGACCATGAGAAGTCCACCTGAAAGTCCTACTGACCTGACTATGAAAAGTCCTACTGACCTGACCATGAGAAGTCCACCTGAAAGTCCTACTGACCTGACTATGAGAAGTCCACCTGAAAGTCCTACGGACCTGACTGGGAGAAGTCCACCTGAAAGCCCTACTGACCTGACTATGAGAAGTCCACCTGAAAGTCCTACTGACCTGACTATGAGAAGTCCACCTGAAAGTCCTACTGACCTGACTATGAGAAGTCCACCTGAAAGTCCTACTGACCTGACTATGAGAAGTCCACCTGAAAGTAGTACTGACCTGACCATGAGAAGTCCACCTGATCCCTGGCATCCCTTTAGACATGCATCCAGCTCCCTGCTGGCCACTGGGTGCTGCAGATTTTAGCTGATCAGTCTAATTGAGCATAATCAAGCAACAGGCTTGTGTAAGTGTCACAGAGCCAGGCTTTAGGATTCATGTGAAAAAACACATATCTGGCATCCCTTTAGACTTGTATGCTCCTGCCTGTTGGCCACTGGATGCTGCAGATTTTAGCTGAACAGTCTAATAAGAGTGAACTCATGCAGCCGGCTCGTGTAAATATCATAGTGTTCTGCTTTGAGCATTATATGAAAGAACACATCCTTTTAGACGTGCATCAAGCTCCCTGCTGGCCACTGGGTGCTGCAGATTTTAGCTGTGCAATCTACTCATCAGTCTAATTGAGTGTAATGAAGCAACGGGCTTCTGTAAACATCACAGAACCAGGCTTTAAAATTCATGTGAAAGAACACATCTCTGGCATCCCTTTAGATGTGCATGCTGCTGCCTGCTGGCCACTGAGTGTTGCAGATTTTAGCTGTGCAATCTGATTTTCAGTCTAACTGAGCATAAACAAGCCACAGGCTTGTGTAAGTGTCACAGAGCCAGGCTTTAGGATTCATGTGAAAGAACACATCTCTGGCATTCTTGTAGACATGCTCCTGTCTGCTGCCCACTGGATGCTGCAGATTTAGCTGTGTAATCTGCTGAGCAGTCTAATAAAAGTTTACTGAAGTAATAGTGTATCCAAGCAGCAGGCTTGTGCAAATGTCCCAGCACCCTGCTTCGAGCATTAAATGAAAGAATACATCTCCAGCATCCCTTTAGACGTGCATGCTCCTCCCTGCTGGCATCTGGGTGCTGCAGATTTTTGCTGTGCAATCTGCTTATTAGTCTAAGAGATTGTACTCATGCAACCAGCTCGCGTAAATGTCACAGTGCCCTGCTTTGAGCATATGAAAGAACACATTTCCGGCATCCCTTTAGATGTGCATGCTCCTCCCAGCTGGCCACTGGGAGCTGCAGATTTTAGCTCTGCAATCTGCTGAGCAGTCTAATAAGAGTTTACTGAAGTAACGGAGTATATCCAAGCAGCAGGCTTGTGTAAATGTCACAGCACCCTGCTTCGAGCATTAAATGAAAGAGTACATCTCCAGCATCCCTTTAGACGTGCATACTCCTCACTTCTGGGTACTGCAGATTTTTTAGCTGTGCAATCTGCTGATTAGTCTAAGAGAGTGTACTCATGCGACCAGCTTGTGTAAATGTCAGTGTCCTGCTTTGAGCATTATATGAAAGAACAAATTTCCGGCATCCTTTTAGATGTGCATGCTCCTCCCTGCTGGCCACTGGGTGGTGCTGCAGATTTTAGCTCTGCAGTCTACTGAGAAGTCTAATAAGGGATTCGATTACTGAAGTAACAGGCTTGTGTAAATGTCACAGCACCCTACTTCAAGAGAAGTGCATTCTGCTCCCTACTAGCCACTGGGTGCTGCAACTCTTAGCTGTGAAATCTGCTGATCACTCTAATATAGTGTATTCAAGCAATTAAAAGAGTGTAATCAAGCAGCAGGCTCATGTAAATGTCACGTCACCCTGTTTTCAAGCATTATATAAAAAAGAACAGATATCTGACATCCCTTTAGATGTGCAGACTGCTCCTTGTCTGCCATTGAGTGCTGAATATTTTAACTGTTCAATCTACTGATCAGTCTAATTGTGTGTAATGATCAAGCAGCAGGCTTGTGTACATGTCACAGCACCCTACTTCAACCATTATATGAAAGAACACATCTCCGGCATCCCTTTAGACATACTTTGCTCCTCCCTGCTGGCTACTGGGTGCTGAAGATTTTAACTGCACAATCTGCTGATCAGTCTAATAGAGTGTAATCAAGCAGCAGGCTTGTGCAAATGTAACAGCACCTTGCTTCAAGCCCTATATGAAAGAACACATCTCCAGCATCCTATTAAAAGTGCATGCTGCTCCCCCTGCTGGCCACTGAGTGCTGCAGATTTCAGCTGTGCAATCTACTGATCATTCTATTAGAGTGTTAGCTCATGTAAACGTCACAGCATTCTGCTCCAAGCTTTAAATGAAAGAACACATCTTTGTCATCCCTTTGATGGGCATGCCGCTCCCTGCATGCTGCAGATTTTAGTTGTGTAACCTGCTGATCAGTGTACTAGAGTGTAATCAAGCAGCTGGCTCATGTAAATGTCACAGCAGCCTGCTTTGAGCATTATATGCAAGAACACATCCCCGGCATCCCTTTAGATATGTATTACTGCTCCCTGCTGGCCACTGGGTGCTGTGCAATCTGTTGATCAGTGTAATAGAGTGCAATCAAGCAACTAATATACAGTAATCAAGCAACAAGTTTGTGTAAATCTAATAGCACCCGGCTACAAGAAATAACACATCTATAGCATCCCATTAGACTTGTATTGCTCCTCCCTGCTGGCCACTGAGTGCTGCAGATTTTAGCAGTGCAATCTGCTGATCAGTCTAATAGAATGTATTCAAGCAATGAATAGAGTGTAATCAAGCACCAGACTCACGTAAATGTCACAGTACCTTGCTTCAAACATATGAAGAAACACATCTCCAGCATCCCTTTAGATGTGCATGTTGCTCCCTGGAGAGTTTAGCTGTGCAATCCTCTTATCAGCCTAAGAGAGAGTAATCAAGCAACTGATCAGCAGATTACACAGCTAAAGTCTGCAGCACTCAGTGGCCAGCAGGGAGGAGCATGCACATCCAAAGTGATACTGGGGATGCGTTCTTTCACACGTCGGAGGAAGAGCAGTACAGCGACTGAGCTCACTTCTAAAGATCACACCCACACATGACGAAGAGCAAAAACGATCGATGGCAGAGAAAGCCGATAGCTGTGAGAAGCGTTCAGCATTCCTGTCCCCTAACAGGAAGTGAGGCTACATCTCCTCAATGGGGACACAGCATTAAAAAAGTGACAGCTCCTCTTTAATAGGAAATGAATGACACGGAGCGGTGAGTTCAACAACAACTTTATACAAATTATAATTTACATTGTGACAAAAATTAAAGAAGCCCCCCCCCCGGCTTGTCACATCTCTTGGGGGTTCCAGGCTATGGAAAGGCCACACAAGGCGGGGGTGGATTTTTAAGTTCCTTTACCCGACCCCGGAACTTAAAAAAATTCTGGGATCCCCGAAATAATGAGATTATCCGGATCTTCCATAGGAGTCCTGAGACCTCAGAGGCCAGGGGCGGGGCTATCGGTCGGAGAACCATCGGTGTAGAATGCGGCTCAGGATACTCTGAGAATCGGAGAGATCTGGGAGAGACGGTGGTGGGCGGAGCGGGGCGGAGTTCCGGGGACCTGATGGAGGAAAACAGAACATGAAACAAAAAAAAATTAAACTTTATTATAAAAAAAACAAGAACAAGCCAAAGCATGAAGCTCTGGTCCTGACCTGGCTCCTCCTCCCCTGCTGACGCGTTTCGCCTCAAAAGGATGAAAACCCCCCCAAAACAAACTTTATAATTAAAAAAAAAAAAAAAAAAGCTCTGCGCTTCCATCACACCCTTTTCTCTTAGTGCTTCAAAAAGCTTTATTGCAATTTCGGATGCATTTACAAAAACAAGCCAAAGCACAAAGCCGTCCCCCTGACCTGACTCTTTCTCCAACGCATTTCACCTCAAAAAGGGTGAAAAAAAACCCCACATTATACAATTAAAAAATAGAAACTGCACTTCCACCACATTGTTTTTGCAAGAACTAGCCAAAGCACAAAGCTCTGCCCCAGAACCGGCTGCCACCGACGCATTTCACCTCAAAATAGTGGGGGGGAAAATCCAAAATAATAAACTTTATAATTAAAAAAGAAAGTTCTGCACTCCCACGACATCCTTTTTTTCTTTACTTCAAAAAGCTTTATTGCAACTTGAATGCATTTACAATAAGCCAAAGCACAAAGCTTTCTCCCTGACCTGGCTCTCCAACGCGTTTCACCTAAAAAAAGTGACCTCCCCCCCCACACAATGCACTTTATAATTAAACTGCACCCTTTTTATAGTTTTTACAAGAATAAAGCCAAAGCACAAAAGCTCTGCCCCAGACCACATTCCTCCTCTCATGCATTTCACCCCAAAAGGTTGGGGGGGGGGGGGGGGGGGAAA